>JAAXYX010004902.1:0-11670 GCA_036851915.1 Ptenothrix huangshanensis | reverse complement strand
AATAAGTAATCACATCATAATCTTTGCATTAATTAAGTTTCAATAGTGTAACACAAAAGTGGTAAATAAAAGTAAAGTAAATTGTTTAAGGAAAAAGTTTGTAGTAATTCCCTTTGACATGCTGACAAAAATATTCAGCGACATAACCACACATTTATTTTAAATTATAACTTTATTGCATCACATAAATTCAAATGTTGTCTGAATGAAATTATTTTGGAAAACAAAAGCCACAAAATACATTTAAGCTTCCTTTGTTTTCAACTATAGCAAAAGTACAACTTTTAATTTTAAGTTTTTAATTTCAAATGAAAGAAAGGGTTAGAAACGAGAAAATAAAATAAATTGGGCAGTTTTATATTCTCTAACAAAATGTGTAGCAACAAACAGAAATTGATAGATCTATGAAATAATTTGTTAGACTATAGACTTTAAAATACAAATGCCACGCTTAAGCAATATGAAGAGAAGACATTTATCCCAAGGTCTAAGGATATAATTTGAAATCAGCTGTAATTTATCAGTTTCTAGATTCAAATTGTCCCATAATTACACTGAAAATAAAATTTCGAAGGGTTTTTTCATCGTAACCGTTTGGTTTGGACGGAAAGGAGGAAACAATATCCAACGCATTCATGCACAAGTATACACCGCACGACGAAGATGAAGATTGTTGAGCAACTTGCTCGAAAATTGTTGGTTCCCACTCAGAATTACTCATATTCAGCTTCACGAAGAATTTTCTGACATGGCTTAGGCACGCGCCAATGCTCCTGGTACTTTGAAGTGAATCGTAAACTGAGTGAAAAAATTAATTAATACACAAATTGTAATTACCAGTTGTTTAAGTTATCAGACAAAAAATGTGTTAATTACCCTTTATTTTTCCTCCTTCCTCACCGAAGTGCACTTCTATTAGAATCCAATGATTGCCATCTAAATTAACTGGCAAAATTACGGAATTATACTTGATCCATGTTTTTTCCTTTTTGATGCTCTGAAGAATAATGGAGTGGTTGACATTGTTAAATATGGCTGTCGACCTACAGCAAGGAAGAAATGTTACTTCTGATTTCTTGGTTATTATTGATAAAAAACAATCAATGATTGCATCATTAAGGTAGCCAGGTTTAAAGTTTGGAATGCTAGTTAAAAGAAATGACGATTCGCTTGGCAATAAATTTTGCTGAAGTGACTTCACGTCTTTTAACATTATTAAAATTGATCCTTCTTGCACTAAAATTGTTTCGTAATTGGCTTCGCAAGCAGCAGGCAATTCTTCTAAACTGTCAATTTGTGCGTAATCTTAAAAAATACCAGAAAATACTTGTAATCAAGTCACAGCTAATCAGCGCATACTGAAAAATTGAAAAGTATGGTATTTCTAGTTTACGTACCAAATGGATGAATTTTTGCAATTTTGCAAATACCAGAAGCACGTTTTTCGGCTGCAATTCCTGCAAAAACCGAAAATAAGCATTTAATAATGAACGCAAAGTAAATTCATTAAACTAGTGCCAAACAAATATTTTACGTAGAAAGTTTGCGGCCATTCTTGATCGGCGTCTGACAATATCGTTTGCTTTTCTCCCAGTATTACGTTTTTTCAACACTTTGCTAGCCTTTGTAATGCTAACAGGTTTTGAAATCGGTTTTCTCCCTGCTGTTTTGCGCGTATCTAAAATTTTAAAATATATAATTTTATAAGCATGTAAACAAAGGAATTGCGTTATCATAAAATATTACTTTAAAGATAACTATTGGTAACTCACTAGTGATTTTTTCAACTGCAATCAAATGTGAGCAGTTTGGAACCAAGCATGTGCAGCGCTCATTTGAAACGTCAACCTGAAGTTTAACACCGAACAAGATAAATTGTATATTTCAATAATGCGTTTCTTATATATTTACGTATAATGGAAACTTTTGACACTACCACGTCAAAGATGTATGAACTTTTGAACTTATATAATGTATTATTAATAAGCACAAGAATACACACATCATAAGTTAATTACATGTATGTCTGAAAATACATAAATCTAATTTGTGATTTTATCACATGCAACTTGTATCCATTGAAAATGCTTACGTGAAAAATCTCTTCCTTTAAACCCTGAACAAAATACTTCCCGCGAACCACAATGATACGATTTTTTTTAATAAAAAAATCAGCTAAAGCCTTTGGCGATTGCAGATAATACAGCTTTGGAGTGTAGGATTTACTAGCTTCCGTGGTAAACTTTCCAGCTCCAAAAATGTTACGTACTCCTGTAAGACTAATTGCATCCTTCAGATCCGGAATTTTCATTTCACTCAGCTTTCCTTGGTATTCAGGTTTTAACCGAAAATCGCCATCATCATTTTGCAATGAGAGACGCACCGCCATAAGTTTGTCAATTTGTATAAAATAAGACATCAAAATGGCTTCAATTAATGCTTTTTGATCGTGGGAGAGCAAATGCTTGTAAAGACTGTTGACACTTTCGCTGCAGTTGCTATATACGCCGTTGTCATCCAAAATTCCACATTGAACTGCCCTGCCTTTAATGGAACTGAGAACATCCATGTGAAGATGTTTGCTGTAGTATTTCTCAAATTTCGAATCCCACATTTTAGAAAATTGCATCAGTTTTTGGGAATAATCTTCAGGTGAATTTGAAAGCAAAAGATATTGCACATTACGGACGAAATTATTTTGCTCAAGCTTAGAAAAACCATGAGATGATGTCCAATGTTCCACGTTCTAAAATATCACAGAAGCTTTTAATTAGCTTGAAATTAATCATTTTGATTTTGTAATTCGAATATTTAAATATTTGGACACACGATTTCCACAATTTATTATTTTGCAAAAAACTTGCCATTTTGTAGCAGTTATATAATACATAATGACGATGAAATTTACTTACTTTTTTAATGTGGATGTGGCAAAACAAGTAATTTGCATTCGGCAAAGAGGCCCTTATTGCTGACTTTATTCCTTCTTCTCTATCGGTCACAATTGAAACCAATGAAGAGTTTAATTTTGGGATTCTCTTTACCTTCTCCGAAAACAACATAGTGTGACCAATTATCTCTTTACTTTCGTGGAATAAAAACCCCGCAGGCACAATGGGTTCTCCCTTCATGAACGGATGCCGAAACAGTAAAATGGAAACATAAAAATCTCCACATTTAAAAGTGGTGTCGTATCCAAAAGTCAATTTTTGGTTCTGGTTAAGCAACTGGGTTATATGGTCATCTGTCTCAGGTAGGCGTGTCACAACAAAAAGTTTTCCGTTGTACCTTCTTTTGTCCGGAATATGCTCAGGATGCATCAGGGCTTCTATTTCCACCAATGCCAAATCATCGTCAGGTTTTTTAAGTTTGTTGATTTTTGATTTTATATTTTGCACATATTTCAAGTTCCGTGGGAGCATAATGTGTTTATTTTTTGAATTCTCAAAATTGGCCTCCATTTTTAGTGCCCTTAAAACAAAAAATTATACATTTTATTAATTTCATGCACTCACCTGAATCCTTAACATTTTATTTTTTATAGTAAGTAAAATCTTAAAAGGTTAAAAAATGTCGGGTTTGCATTTTTCTAAAATTTCGAATTTTAAAAATCGCGCCCAAGCTCCGATTTTTGAATTTGTTGTTTTTATTCCAAAGATCCTAATATTGTGGTCCAGAGCACACTAAAACAAAATTTCAACGAAATCGGTTGACCTTTTGGGCGGTAAGAGGTGAGAGAAATCGACCCAGAATGCCTTTTTAGCGACTTTGAAAGTTCATACTCCCCTTACAGGTGGCATATTCGTACTGTAACTAAATTTGCCTTCAATAGAAATCAAAACTGATAGGCTGCTAAGAAAAAAATACAATTTGAAAATCCGTTTCCTCGATTAATATTGCAGTCGATTACCCAAATAGTCCATCGAAAATACTTTCAAATTAGAAGTTGCTAAATATTAAGGTATTCCTACCACACATATTGTGGCTCAGATATATGTAAATAGCCAATAGAGTGAATATTCCTGTGTAACAACACTGAAAATTTTTTACATTTTGTTTAAATTCAATTAAAATTTTGCAGTATTAAGATATTTTTGGTATAATTATATGTGCCCTAATCATCTATTTTTAAATCTCGATCTCGACTGAAAAAACTCGAGATTCGAGATCAAGATTTGACCTCGAGATCTCGGAATTTTCGAGATCGAGATCTCGGGGTTGGATTTCCGATCACCAACTCCCGGTTAGGAGCACACGGAATATTGAATTGGCAAAACTTCATTCCAGGCCATGTGTGCCCCACCCCAAATTGCCGTAAATGTAAACCGATTTTGAAGAGCGTAGTTGTAGTGGGGTCCAAAATATTACTATCCTCCTGAGCAACTTGCGCAATTCCAATTAAGCTCGAGCGCTTAACAAATCGAAATTGTTAAAAAAATTAAAGGGTAAATTGATGTGAGCTACCGCAAAAAGTGCATTTGATTGTGTTTAGTTGTACAAATGATGTCCACATAGCTAAAAATCGATTTCTTTAGCCTAACAGAAACAATTATTAATTTTGATTGTAGCCTGTTTTGGCTATCTTCGTTGGAGAGCAGTGTCAAGTTTATTTTTGTTTCTTAAACTTGTATTTCTCCCTCCCTTTACTTATTTTAAGGTGTTAAATATTTGATTGATGACATTCATTTTCATAATATTATTTTTTTTACCTACATAAACTCATATTTCCCTTATGTGGTATGGTCGTTGTTTTAAGTGTCGTTCAAGCACCTTTTATGACACGCTAACTAAGGACTCGTCGTAAAATGAAATTTTTTAGCATTACAGTTTTACAGAACAGTTCTCAATTGAACTCAAATGGAATGTAATGCGTGGCAAAGTAAATTAGTGAGCTGGTTTTTTTAATTTAAAATACATTTACTGCACAAGTGCAACACTAATTGTAGTTTTTTTTCAATGATTTTCTTGCGTAATTTTAACACGGAATTCAAACTAAACATTCGCAACTATAAATTTGTCATTCCAATTCGCATTCAAACTCCAATTCACAAGCTAATTCCTACAAGCATTTAAACTACCTTGATGAGAATTCAAAATGCGAATGCGAATACGATTGCGATTCGGAATTCTTCAATCCGCACGTTAATTTATACTTAAAGATTTCAAGAAATCCAAATCGCATTCCAAATTGAATTCCAATTTCAATTCCGTCTAGTCTAATGGAAGCATAATGGGTTTTAAATACCTACACTTACAAAAATAGTGTTTTTAATTGCTTACATGTGAACTTGGAGCGGATTTTTAGAAACCAATGCTTCTTCAACTTTAGTTCTCAGGTTGGCTGACTTTCTATTGTATCCGCTGGTTGTTCGTGCCGTGTGCACACCGACGTAATCCCCTGAAAAATATTAATATTTTCATTACGTTTAACTAAGCAACGCAGTTAGTGGATCGCAGTTGAAATCCTTATTTTAATTCCAATGTAAGAATGTATAATTTTTGCGATCCAAAAAAATTGAAAAAAAACCAGTCAGGAAAAAACATATCAGTAGGTTATTAATCACCGGTGATCTGTTACTTGCAACGTTAAAAATAATAATCCTTTCGGAGCAATAAACAAAAAGCAAAAAAAATTGGCGCAAAGTAATTATATTTTTATCTAATTTCTGCTGCTTTTTAAAAGGTTGTTTCGAATTTTAAAAAAAGGAAAAAATCGTGAATAAAGAGTACAAGTGAAATTAAGAACAACATATAATATATAATGTATGAATACATATAACCATAACATTACTATTAAAACCACATATATTTAGAAATACAAACGAAGTTGTTGGAATAGTTCGCCTACTTCAAATCCTACATTGTGCATAAACAATTACTTGTTTGCCGAAACTAAGTTAAGCAAAAACCATTACCTGGTTTGACTGGTGTGTTTCCAGGGGTGTGTTCAAATACTTCCTGAATCTTTAACGCAGTAGCTTTTTTTGGAGATNATTACCTGGTTTGACTGGTGTGTTTCCAGGGGTGTGTTCAAATACTTCCTGAATTTTTAACGCAGTAGCTTTTTTTGGAGATTCTTTTTTGTTCCCATGAGGTTTGCAGGACACTGTTTGTAAATCAACGGATTTGTCACCTGGTGTAAGGAATTTATACTTTAAAATCTCAAATTGGCATCACGTACATGTTTTCATTATTTTGAGATGTTTAGACTAAAACGAAAAATATTGCCAACAAAGACTACTGCGTAAGTAATACTAACAATTTTTGTAATCGAAAATATTGTAAATTTTACATCCGTCTTTTAAACTAAACAATTGAAAATTAACATCGCATTCGTATTTAAAATTACTTCGGACGACACGGCGTTTAAATACAACAACAAAAAATTATTTTCCAGTAATATTATTTGTTAAAAAATTTAAAGTGGTAAATAAATTGTTTTCAAAACTACAATTTGAGTAACTAGTTCAAAAAAAACATTCGTAAGGAATTGTTGTTTTGGCAAATTTTGCAAAAAGTAGTTTCTTGACTAATATTGTCAAGTAAAAAATGCAAATTAGGTTCCGGAATCCGTGGAAGTTTACATATCTTCACTTGGAAAATTTTACCTTGGTGTTAAGCGTAAGTTTGTAACGTATAACTTTAAAGCTCATGTGGGTAAAAATACATACGTGACCGTAAAAAAATAATAACGCAAAACTGGATCATGTTATCATTTATTAGCATTAAGTAGCTTGCTTAGCGTGCAATATATTTTATATCGGTAAATAAAAACTAACCGCAATAAAATTACGACAATATATGGCCATGTCCACGAGTCGCGATTGTGAAACGTATTGACATCATCTGTCAGAAATAATGTCATAAGTTATTTTTCTTTCAACTTAGCATGATAAAAGATTTAAAACAAATTCTTAGTTGATTCTGTTTAAGTATTGTCAAAAAAGCACCCGAGGTTTTTCATATAATTTAAAACTGCATTTAACATTTAAATTAATTATTTTGATAATAGCTTTTTAGCATTAGTTCATTTTTACCTCGCCCGTCCGAATATCTTGGATAATATTCTCGCCTCTGGAAGTCTAGTTTAGCTCCGGAGTCCGAAACAAGATTATAATAATTAACTTTCCATGTCTGTGTTTTATTCGGCAGCATTTTCTGCCCAGCGGAAGTAAACGTAAATTGATCATGTCTCCAGAAAAAATCTCTGGCGCTTTTCATCGCTCTAATATCGTACACAACAATCTAAGAGTTTTAATTACGGAAAAATATATATATTATTAACACTCTTTAAACAACTCACAATTCTGTCAAACTAGATTTATGGACTAACTGATGCTTAATTAATGTTCAAACATGCAAGAAATAAGGTAGATAACAAGTCACATACCGCATTTTGTATAATACTTTCTCGAGCAATGCAATCTCGAAGCACTTTTTCCTTGTTAATTTGCCCAAGATAATTTTTAATTGATTCTTTTCTGCCCAGCGGAAGTAAACGTAAATTGATCATGTCTCCAGAAAAAGTCTCTGGCGCTTTTCATCGCTGTAATATCGTACACAACAATCTAAGGGTTTTAAATATGGAAAAATGTACATATTAATAACACTCTTTAAACAACTCACAATTCTGTCAAATTAGATTTATGGACTAACTGATGCTTAATTAATGTTCTAACATGCAAAAAACAAGGTAGATAACAAGTCACATACCGCATTGTGTATAATACTTTCTCGAGCAATGCAATCTCGAAGCACTTTTTCCTTGTTAATTTGCCCAAGATAATTTTTAATTGATTCCACATCCAAAATTGTTCCAAGTTTGTAAACCCCTTCAGGCAGCTTTACTCTTGTTGAATCTTGTTTAACTATAAATAAAATTGTTTAGTTATAAGAGAAGATAAAATTTTGTAGCTACGCAAAAGGTGGTAGTTCTTGTTCTGTTACCGCGCTTGAGGTTTTTACAACTCTTAAAGTCGTTCAAATCATCCTCGCTGGACTCGTTCTCAGCTTTTCTTTTCTCAACGACAATAGTCTTCATCTTTGAACCACCTGCATGGAAAACATTAAGTACCGTTTAAAATATTGAAAATAAATAGAATAATTAGATTGCATTCAGAATTTTCCTTAAGTCAAAACAACTACATTTAAATGACAAAGACCTTTGCACTATCCATTTTGAACCAAATAAATATTACCTGCCGTTGATACTTCTACTTCGTAAAGACTAAAGTAGAACTTGTGCACATTCTTATCGGTTGGTATGTCCTTAAGGTAGGATTGTTTAATCAAGTTGACAATAAATTGCGAAGCATACGACGATCCTAATTTCATTACGCATGCCTTTCCATCTGAGTGAATGTCTCCATTTGCATCACATGCATGACTATTTACGAAAAACACATTCAGATTATCCCATACAATTACAGATAATTAATTAATCATTAAGCAAGAAATAATTAATTTTGAAGTTAGGTCTTTAAAAATGACTTAAAAAGTTCAGTATTGAAATTCCATCTTCCGTCTCCCATTTTTTAACTTTACTCAACATGAAAGGTACCATCGCTCTTTCTGCCTTGGATTTCGCTTACGTCGCAAGCACCTCGGTCATCGTCAAACCATGTAATTTTATTTAAGGAGCCTTTATTCCGTTGATAGGAACGAACTTTTATCAAAGGTGAAAAAATCTCGGTTTTTATTCTTTTTCTTAAACATGTCCACAAAAGACGATATTTACGAAAAACACATTCAGATTATCCCATACAATTATTCCGAAGGAATACGAATTCACGACTAACACTGCACAGGTTTTTGTTTTGATAATATTATTAATGGCAACTGTCAAATTTTCAACACCAGCTACAAATTTATCCGCAACATCGTGAACTCCCAGGAAATATTTTTTTAGACTTAATTTAACGGAAGGCAATGAATTTGTAATGGTGAAGCTTCCGAGCACATTTTCCACATCGATGTATCCATTTTCATTTTTGAAGGATTCATTCAAACTGGCATGAAGTTTTGATCCGGATTTCAAGAGTTTGTCAATTGTTTGCGTGGTCCATCGGTTTACTGAAATAACTGCAGAAGTAGCAATAGCACAAGCAACAACAGCAGTGCATTGCGAACCCCTTGTGCTTGGGTCACCGATTTCTCCTTGATGATATGAACCTTGTAGAATTTTCGGTACTGGTATGTAACTAGTACCAAGAATGCTTTTAAAATCGTCACGTAAGACGGAATTGCTAGTATAAAGCAATGAGTCATTACTTTGACTCGATTCTAATAAACTCATAATGTGGCTAGAGATATTTAATCCTTTAGTTAGTATTGTATGATTACTAAATAAATAAAAGTTTATGATTAACTGATACTGACACTTTTAATAACAAAGAATCACAAATAATGACGTTTAGCTGTGATAATTAAATGAACACTTAGTTGATTGACTTTTTTGTCGACATTTTCAAGCAACAAATCAGCAAGTCATTTGAACATGTGCGCTATAAAAGTTTCGCTGTCGTTTTCCTATTCTGCCTCATACAAGCGTAATTTATGACAAGGTCCTATGGTTGATGGCATGTTTTCCAGACGTACTTCAAAGCACAACTTATTGCGCATGTCTGTCGCATGAGTGGACGAAGAAGAGCATGAAAAGTCATGGAAATAGAGAACAGTGAACTGACTGTGCTTAAATGCCCACTTTTTGCATGTCAGTTCAGTTCATATTAGTTCATTGTAGTTCACGTAATAGGTGTGCCCATAATAACATTGCATTTTTTAGATTCAAGAGGTGGATTACCTACTACAAAATCCGAGTTTCAAAAAATCCAGTTTGAGCTTAAAGAAGCATAATTTAGTGTAATTTTAACAATTGTGTACTCACAATTTCCGTTTTTTGAAATGCCTATTCTATGCAATGTCTCAAACAGCGTACAAACGCCAATTATTTTTTAAATTTATTCCGTTAAAAGAACTTAACTGTTTTGAAAGATAAAAAGTTAATATTTCTATTTCTCATCAATGGAAATTACGAAATACAATTTTTTATCGGGTTTGCGATTTTTAGTTTATTTCTATCAGGGGAAAAATTGCGCTTTCAAAAAGAACTATGTCCGAAAAAAGACATTTTTTCAAATAAAGTTAATTTAAAAAACACCACAATTTCAAAAGTTGTAAATATTTTTTGAATAACGCCCGTTTAATTTTGTCCGTTGAATTTAACATAAGCAGTTATTTGCCGGAAAGCTTTAGATTGTGTAAATAATTTAAAATGGGCGGCAGTCAAATGGATTAATCACATTTGCATTTAGGGTTTCCGAAAAAGTGTGTTTCGTCTTCTTTGAATTATTCAAATAAATTGTTTCAAAATTAAGTATTTTACAATTAAAACGATTTAAAAATTTCTATTATAGCAGATGTTGAACATTTCTTACCTTTTTTAACAACTTTGAAACGTTCGTTGCAATTTTTACTGAGCTTAATTACTGTAAACCATTTTCGTATTTAAAACGGAAAATAATCAAATTAAAAAACTCTTGAAGGTTCAACTCTTCTGTTTTTCAAAATTTTAATGCCTGAAAATCAAAGCCAAGCAATTTGTTTGTAATTGCTTCAATGTTTAAAGATTAAATTGTAAGTAGAAATGGGTGCAAAGATTTATGTGTCGTACCATTTTTTTTGAAAAAACTTTTGGCTCTATAGAGCAACGAAGCTGATTCGAAAAGCTAGTTGCGCTTTTATACGCATGCCAAAATAATTCTTACTTCTTTATGGAACACCTGGTTCCATTAAAACATATTGAGAAATGATAAAGTATAGCGTTTTTGGTATTCAGGAGGCATGCTTTATTTTTAAAAAATTACTGCATTTTGGCCTACAACTTTGGACTTAAATTGAGGCATTTTTAAAAAGCATAAGGTCTTTTTACTTTTTCACCAGTAGTGAATATTGTGTTCTTATTTTATACGTCTGGTGAAAATTCTCTGCCTTCAGCCTAATATGCTGAAGTATTTATATTTCTGTACTTTACCCGCTATTTGTGTATGCTTTGAAAAATTTGCAAAATATTTTTTAATGTTTGAGTTTGTGAGTTTTTGAATCCGGACTTTGAAATTAAAATTATATTTTTTTGTGAATATCAAGTATTTCATAGCAACAGACTTTTTTTGAGTTGCTGGACGTCGTTTAAAAAAATAATTTTGTGTTGCTTTGGCAATGTTTCATATTTTTAAACTGAAAGGATTTGAACTAATAATGAGGTAATTTCAAGAACTAGAAACGCAATTTTTAAAACGCCTTTCAGGTACTTCAGCAACTGAAATATTTGTGTTTGTTTAAATGAGTTTTATTGTTTTTCGGCGTCGAAATTTATCTCCTTATTAATTAATTGTGCAAACACAGAACTAAAATGTCGAATTGTTTCAATTGTTAAATACCTATTAGAAACCATACGTGGAAGAAATCTCAGACCTTGTGATTATACTCAGAAATTTTATTAATACCAGCACCAGCCTGTGGTTCCTATTTTTCTCAATTTGTTAAATAATAAAGTGATTCTATATTGGCAACGCTTGACCTCAAACCAAGATAGAATCTAAACATCAAAAAGGAACCATCCACTTTTTGAAAGCACAAAATACAATTACAGTGAAACTTCGTTATAACGAC
>JAAXYX010004901.1:0-11672 GCA_036851915.1 Ptenothrix huangshanensis | reverse complement strand
GTTCCACTAGGAATCAGCAGACAGATGTGGAAACTCTACATGCACGTAGCACTGGATTGAAAATACTCACCCGGACCGAAGCGTGCACACATATCTACCAATACACATACAGTGGAATCCCGATATAAATAAGAGACCGTACCAGTCTCAAGAATGGTCGAAGATTGTTGTACAATTACGATGTTTAGGTTTGCCTTAGAGTAATTACATGGTTGCTAATGACTTTTTTATGTACTCGTCTTTTTTGATTGACTCGCATCCGCCATTATTCAACGCCAACAATGTAGTTTGTGAAGAGAAATCCAAACCTGGCGATAAGTAAACGACAGGTTGGAAAACGTAAAAATATCCCAAAAACGGTTTACAAACATGGAAACTGTTATGCAAGAAAATACATTGGTACTAAAGATGATGGGGATTTTATTTTTGACCAATGAAGCAGGAGGGCCGTTGTATCGTGAACTGTTATAAGTTGAGTCCTAAGCATTTTATCGTGCAAGGGTTTTACCGGAGCTCATTACTTTCACCTTAAAGTCTAGAATATCTCATTCAGACGAACCGTTATCAAGTTGCGACTGTATACCTAACCACGACACGAAGCCTCCTTCGTTCTGGCCGTCTGCGTGCAATCCAATGCAATCCTGTACACTGTGCACAACTTTGGAAAATTGTTTGTTCTGCACTACAATTTGTTCACACTTGCATATTGTGCACAACTTAAAATCGTTGTTCTTGAACAATTGTTTACTTGATAATTGTGCTCAAGTAGCTTGCAGTCAGCCGAGAGTAAAAACCGACAGTGCTGATTGCAATCATTGGCATAATGAAACCAAGACTCTTGACTTCAATATCGATTTTAGTGATAAGCAAAATCAAGAGTCTGGACTTAAACAGATAATTAAATCGAGACATTTGACTTATCGTTAATTATCAACTGCACAGACGAACGGAATAGAGTCTCGAACTACTACTAATTGATTAGTGAAATTCCTTGATTATTTTGCGTAATCAAGAGTCTTGATTAAAATATCTATTTTATTGCGTAACAAAACCAAGGATCTCGAATTTATGGCGTAGCGCAATCAAGATCCTAGATGTTATGGCTAAACAGTCTTGATTTTATGGGGTAACAAAAACAAGTGTCATGAATTTGTTATATGTTACAAAATCTTTTGCCCCGATACAAAATATTTAGTTCGTTGCGTACCGAAATGAAGAGTCTCGTTTTCTTACTTCGTTCCTGTGCACAAGCGAACTATTTCACTCTTGCTTCTTGAGCACAACAAGTAACTGGACAAAGAACTGGTTGTTATTTGAGCACCGTTTGCAGCACTGATCCAGTGTGGTGGTTCGTCTCCTTTGATTTTTTTAATCGATTTGATATCTTCGCAACGTTCTCTACACTCGTACTTGCTCGCAATCTTAAATCATGATTCGAAGGTGGAATTTAACCCAGGGTGGTTAATTGGTGGTATTTACATGTTTTGGTATGGTATTCAAAATGATCTTGGCTATTATATGTCAAACCAAACGTAAGCAATTAAAACTATACAAAAAAATCATGTAAATAATATTTTACCTTATCAGCAATACGGGGACAAATGTATCAAAACTTGTTTACTATGGCATGAGGTATATAAAACGAAGTACTTAGGATGACAGGGTCAAATTTGGTACTAAATAGAACAGAATATGATTTTAGACCGTAGGATTAAATTGGTATGAAGTTTATTCCAAAAAGCCCAGCGAATAATATGATAAAATTTTGTACTGAAATAAATGATAATAATTATAATTATAAAATTAATTCCAGCTGGACGTACTATCTGTAGTGACCATGTAAATTAATTCCGTTTCGATGTTTAACTAGTTTTTTGTATGGAACGACTTCGATGAATTTACTGATCAAGTTTTTGGAATTAAAATTACTTTCCAGCATTGATTTTTTATTTTTAAAATATTGTGATGATAAGGTGAAGAATCTCATGTATCAGTGAATCAGTAAGCAATTTGTTTCCGATATTGCTCTTTGTTACTGAGGTTTTGAAAGTTCAACATGTTAAAACACCATTTTCATGTTATTACCGGTTTTATCAGCTATGGGATGGTAACCAATATAAAGCGGGTAAAAGCAGAAACATTTTCTTAACCTTTTCTCTACTACTATATGTAAGAAAAAATATAGCGTCTTGCGAGACGGTATATGAATTTTAATTTCTCTCGATGAAGAAGCTCGTAGAGAAAGGGTTAAATGCAGATACTTTAGATTGCAGTAGATTCGTCAGTTAATGTTTCCTGCTTATACAACCCATAGAAATGACGACATTTGCCTCTAGTATAGCAACCGGGAAAGCTGGACTTAGAATTATCACCTAGATTAGATTCTGAAGTAGGATCATTTCAGTTGTACACGCCTGGCCGGATTAAGTTGTAACGCAAATAACTGTACATGCATGGAAATCAGAATAAGCATGAACAAATGGGTCTTCTTCGTCCAAGTCAAAAACCGAAAAACTCACGCTACATTTCACCTTTATGATTGCTTCGAATTCCTTCCATACTTGCGTTGCTTCCTCCGATTGGGTAGCCAAACGATCTACGTTTCATTACCTAACTAGGAATACAGGTACCAATTCCAAGAAGTATGGAAGAGTAAATGTGCTTTGTGCTTTTTTAAATCATTACCCCGAGCTTGAAATTGGGTATTTCAGTTTGAGTTTAAGTGGAAACGGTGGAGAGAATATCAAATTGAGTTGCATTATGATTCCAATGAGCTACAGTTCCACCATCTGTTTACTATCGAGTTAAGTCAACAAAAGATAAGGGACATTAAGTAAGCAAGACAAGTTGTACAATTAAATCACAACACGCATTAAAAATAGATACACTCCAGTATGTAGGGTTACTACAATTTAGTACTAAAGTCAGAAAAGAAATTCGTTTTTTATTTCCTTCATAGTCAGTTGCGCTTCTGCAATATTCTGCATTTTCCCATAATTCTTAAAATCCCAATTATGTAATAAGCCCAACTACCACCAACCACTTTCATCCTTCGCTACTTTGCAGTCAACAAATAAGTTACATAATATTTTCCGCATGTTTGCACTGAACTAAATGTTTGAATTATTTTTAATTTATTTTTAATTATTTTTTTTTTATTAAAATAGGGATAATTAAGTACCTAGAATAGTTCAAATGATAAATGAAACGAGACCGAGATGATGATTTTAGAAATAAACTAGCCGTAGAGTTTCCTCATAGGAAGAATTCATCATATTGTTACTTATTGATTTAACAAGTGTGTAAGAAGGCTGTTGAAGAAATTCAACATTTATTACAAACGCCAAATAACTCAGCAGGAGCAAAAGACGAAATAAAGGAAGCAAAAGACTTCCCGTAGCTGTACTTTTTATACCCATGATGAATTCATGGCGCTCAATTCAGTCTCGTGGGGATGAATTTAACAGGGCTATGAAAGCGTATAGAGTGCAAGAAAATGTATTTCACTTGACCTTACTTGATTATCTCTCATTAAACTCCAAGTAACCCCACAGATTTTCGGTTAATAATTAAGCGTATTAGACTTGTATCCTATGTAATTCACATGTGTTTCATTGTAGACAACTTAGAGTTCACATGACATGTAAAAGTAATAATAAAAGTTAGTTAAAACCAACTTTAATTTTAATATTCACCGGTTGTGGATTTTTGCAGTAGCATGGACGAACAAACAGAAATTTTCGGGCAAATTTGTGAGGTGGTCGGAACGCACCAAGAAAAATGTAGGCTGCGGTAGGCTAAGAAGTAAGAAGTGTATAGGCAAGGCTTGGGTAGGCTAGATTAAAAATAAATCAAACGCATAGGCGAGACTATGTAGTGCCAAAGAATAAAATTCAAGTTGTAGTTGTAGGGCATATGTTATAAGCTAAAATATTGCCGATGCCTGAGCGGGATAATTATTCTACATTAATTAGTTGCTGAGATATCCCAGGTGTATCTCAAGTACTTTCAATGATGTAACTAATTTTTAGAGCTATTGTAGTACATACGATACTATCTCGTTACTTTATTGCCTACCTAGTTGAAAATAGTCTAAAACAAAATTGTTCTTACCCTTCACCACACAACCTTGACCTTTTTCAAAAACTTGTCTAATTTTCCACAGTTCCTCACACTCCTCCAAATCGCCTTGTAGCTTGTTTGATTACGTTTTCAGCTAATTAACTTTGTAAATTAAATGGAAAATAAAACGGGAGACTGTAAGCTGTCAAGCTGTCTGAAAAGGAGCTGCATTCAAATATATGTAGGTAGGTACTTGCTTCCACCAACATTCTATGATGCTACAGGATACATATAGGATAATACCACTGCAGTCTATTATACTCCTTCGTGTTTGCATTGTCGAGTAGGTACATGAGCATTTCGGGGAAATTTATCATCTGATAAGAGTAAAGATGCCCTTATAATTAGGCCGGGAAGTTAAAAAGAATCTTATGGAAATGAATTACAGACAAAAATTGTTGTAGCTCACATTTTATGAGGTAATTACCTATATGAATATTGACGGTGTCAAAATGAACTACGCGGATTTTTGGTAGATTTATCTGGAGGTATAGTGGCAGTAAAAGATTGACTGACTTCGTTTACTTTAAAAATGGTTAGTGGTGAGTTTTTTCCTATAGAATCCCTTCATTGTTTGCTTGTTAATGGAATCAAGTTTTTCTTAAGTGATTAGAAAGACTTATAGCACACAAGTTTTATGGATCCGTCAAGATCTGTCGATCCAACAACACTGGTTAGATTAAGTTCCTTGTACTCCTAGACTTACTTGCTTACTCTTACACTTCTAGCTTCCGTTGTTCCGTTCGGGCTTCGTGTGTAGGGAAAAGACATTACACCACCACCACCACATATTTTGACATTAATCGAACCAAGTGGTATTCAACTTTATACACTTGTATTTTATTATCTACATGGAGTGTAGCTCGCAAAATGTCAAGTAAAACAATGTCTGAATAATGTATACAAATGTATACATTGCTTCAAAATAACATTCATTCTTTTCATCGCAAAATTTCCTTTTATGTATTTTGTAGTTTTTATTAAGCACCTCACGCTATGTTATCTTGCTAACAAACTATGCAACTTCAAAACGGAACGGAGCAGTTCATACTCGCAATCGCAGTACTAAACTGCACACAGTACACTCAGTACACAGAAGGCGTACATTGTATGTAGACACGTAAAATACTCCAAATTCCTAAACACATGCACTTCTACTCTGCCAAGCATTTCCATCATTGATTTTATGCTATTTAAAAGCCACCGTATACCTTGGAATACGTTTTTACGGATTTGTTATAGAAGCAAGAGGCTTTGGCGGAATCCGATATTAGTAGATTCCAAGACTATATTTATACTAGCACCAGATACGGGCTACCCAAACACACGTACCTACGTAGCTCCTACGTTCTTTTTAATATCCCCATCCATCGGCAGTGCTTCCAATACTAAAACTCTAACACCGAACCTCTCACCACAGTGCATAATGTGAGTTGAGGGGCATCCAGAAGTGCACTGATTTGAAAGGTGTGACAACGAGCTAAAATAATGCATTCGTTTTCTAGTACAGCTAAAGGGGAAAAGGTTTGTGAAGGACCGAAATTCCGGAACTACAACTCTCGTTAGAAGCACGAATGTGAATCTACAAATTCCCTTTAAAAGCAAAATTGATGAACTATAAATTTTCAAAGATGCAGTTCTGCAACTTTGCTTTTAGTGAAATTCGTAGATCCTCAGTCTTGGTTTTAACGAGAATTTCATTTGTACACTTTTACCATCTAATAAACACCACACCTTTTGGCAAAGAATATTCATCTCTATCAATGCATCAAAACCAAAACTGTCGTTGTTCAATTCTGCGTAACTAATTTACGCAAAGCAAAGTACTAATATGTTAAGCCGTTCAGAAGAAGAAAGAAAGATAGGGAAAGTGAGTGCGTGAGAGCGAAATAGATTTGTGAGCAAAGTACCTAGCACTATGTGCATAAGTGCTTGAGAACGGTTAGAGATAGATGTGCCGCTGACAAATTACCTGAGGTGCTTGAAATATGGGATGTGGTATTCCATTTCAAAGTAAAATAGATAAATAGACTACGCTTTTGATTTAGATGAGAATTGTAATGCTATGCTGGAAGGGAGGGGTGGGTAAAGGATATAATTAGATTCAGAAAGAGAGAAAGCCGGAAAATATGAAGTTGGGAAGTGTCAAGTGAAGCATTCTCCGATATGACCATCCACCAAAGCAATATCAACGCTAACACGTTCCTTGTGTTGGTAGTAGTAACAATAGTCATTCCAGTACGAGACAAAACCAAGCATGTTAAAAAATGATTATAAGCACACCAACACCGACATTCGTGTTCCCTGGCCTGTTCCTATCTGGATTTAAATATTATTTGCATGTATGTGGTTGTGGTTTGTGTTGGTGAGTCGGTTGGTAGGAAGAAAGGAGAAGGCTGACTTGTGAGAGACAGGATAGTCGTAACAATAGGAAGGAACGACGCACAATTCTTCTCCATGACATAGATTTCGACTAGAGAATGTGGGTTGGAGAGTGAACAGTGAGGATCGACGATGCAGCACCAGGAAAAGGCAAGGCAAAAGGCTTTGGTGGTTCAAAGGCAATTATTCGAAATCACAGTCCACACTCAGCTCGAAGAAAGTGTCGCATGCACACTTATGTGCAGTCTGCCGCATTGAAAATAATAGATTTAGCCAATTCTCTTCCTATTTCCCACTACACATGCATCTATGATGTAGAAGAGACGGGAGAGAGTATGAATTTTACAAGTCCTCCGTCCTGGCCTCAAACTACGTATTCAGGGTAGTCATCCACATTCTCGAAGGTAGTTTCCAATATATGGTGAGTACAACGGCGGAGACCCATATGTATAAAATAATTTGTTCACAGTGAATCACCACACTAAGAGTAGGACTGAAGCACAAGTCAAAGCCGAGGCTGAATGAAGCGTAACAATAGAATGACAACTCTTACCTTTTTGCCTACGTGTTATTTGTATCACGAATACGAATGAGGATGTGAAATTCACATTTCGAGTGCAAGCCCAAGACTGTCTCTGTATCTGTCTAAGCATAATGGAAAAAAAAATGTTTATGTGTTCCAGTAGCCATTCATTAATATTTGCACAGTCACTATGCATACCCAGTCGCGCAGTGGTCTAAGGTGTCCTCAGATATCTGCATAAATACGACTCCGTGCAAGGGTATCTAATTGCGAAGATTTTGCAATGCGTACAACTTTCAGGGAAACAAGTCCACTCCTATTGCGACCACCACCACGACCACCACCACCACAAAACACAACCATACCGAACTCCAGTCAGCTCTCCCGCAAAAGTTCGTCGCTCAATAAAAAAAATCTGACCGAAAGCTCCTTATTAGTTGGCTAGTCCAAGCATGAAACAGTGCAAAATTGACTTGGTGAAAAATCCACCAACATAATAGAGGTCTATCGACCGTACTCTGTAAATCTTCCTGTTTAGCTGGCGTATTGGATTAAACGCCATTATTTTCTCTATACATGATAATACTTGAATACCTACATGCATGGATCTGCTAACAGTAAATGTATACACACTGTGTCTGTGACCGTGTCCAGTCGATACGAACCTGTCTGCCGTCTTACAACCGTTCCCACTATATTTCCTCCAAAGCCACACGTACCTACATACCTACTTACATATGTTTGTCTGTGTCCGGTGTACACCAACGGTTATACCTATGACATGACTAACCAGCGAGTTTCATGGAGATTCATTTACTTTACAATGGATAATGGAAGACATCAATCCGCATCACGAAGTTTTATTCAACTGCTTTAAGTAAGAATATATTTGAAGCTTCGGATGAAGGTTTTCATTCCAAAGTAATTTCCACCTTCACAATACTTCCAAAAATAGGAGGCAGCATTTGAATGTACGTACAATAATATATTCCCCGGAATTCTTGTCTTCCTTGGGCTTGTGTTGCAAGCACGTAGGTACCTTGGATAAAGTGGAGTTGCGTGATACTGTGTGTGATATTTTTAATACAATGCTGGAAATACTAGGAAAGTAAGCTACCTACTGTAAATTCCAATTGACCAAATAAAATACTTGCTCTATTTTCACAAAATTTGAAGGCTCCCTGCAAAAAACTTCAAAATGATTATGCCACAATTTATTTGAGAAACATTTAACATAATCATAAGTCAAGGTCTCCAGTGTATCAGTATAACGATTTTGAACGCTGTAAGTAATACTTTTTCATTACAACAACACACATGTTGGAACCGCATTTTTGAGTTGGCCTTGCAGACAAAATATCTTCCTTGTACTTCAACTAAGTGCTGTTTACGGTGAAAAAATGCATCTTCGTATTTAGCTGCAGAAAAATTACAAACGAGTTGAAAATGTATGCAGGAAGGCTTAGTGACCCAAAAAGAAAACATTACATCATTTCAAGTTTGGATTTGCATTAAAGGATCAATTCGACATCGTCGAATTTTTTCAACGTAGGTATGTACGTATTTGAGAACTGTAGCCATGTTAGACGTATGCACACCATTAATAACACAATTTCATTCTCAGTGGGCTTAAAAACGTGTCACATACAATACATGGCACATGCAGCTTTCGATTTATTAATCTTTGCCAGACTTGCCAACTTTCCTTTGTAGTAGTATTTATCACTGGACTTCTTCGTTTTCTTCTGCACGCATTACCTGTTGTAAATGTTAATGCTTCTACGTCAGAAAGGCATCTTTGAAATTGAAATATTGTTATTGTAGATATTTTTGACGTACATTTTATTCCACATAATTACCTAGGCTTTTGAATCTAATAAACATTTTCGTGGAATAAAATCAACCATTCATTTCCTGTTGTAACGTTATTCCTTTCGTTCGGGAAGCTTTGGAATTTTTCCTATTCACATAAACAGCATTTGCATAATAACAACCAACAATAAGTAACCAATTTCACGCTATTGACATATTGTGTACATTATTTTCATGAAATGCTGAATCTCTCAGCAAAAATCCAAAGTTTTTACTATAATCATTAAAAACTTTGTTCATATGAGAAGGAGGGAAGATGGGCAAAATGCAAATAATTTGATGTCAGGTCAGAGTAAGAGTTAAATTGGGATGTAGCACTTTACAAGATGTCCTCAAAAATCTATCGAATGGGTATGGTCGGTTAGGAATGGAAATTCAGCTTTTCCAAAGTAGGTACTCTACATCCACTGACGAATTCGGACTGGCCACATGATGTTTCCCAAACGACGAGATCCTTCTTCATCCATAAATTACAAGCCACTAGTATAAATGATACCGATTGTATCCAATCTCGAATCAATTGATGCTATAATTGCTCCTTTGACTCTGACTTTGATTGCAGCCCTACGAATTTAATATTGATGACTGGTCATTTCACCGATAGTCATTGTAATGTCATGGACATCGATCCCCTTCATGTATATTCCCGGTAGTGCAGGACTAGATGTTCCAGCAAGCATCTGAGCTGATGGCATTAAAAGCGTCTATTTCTGTCGGTGGGAAGTAGGCATCTACGTATACGAGTATGCACATGTATAAAACATCAGCAGCAAACCTCAGACATCGTGGTTGAATCCGTGAGAACTAGATTCCTTTATGGTGAGGTGAAGTCAGTTGAAGCCCTCGACTAATCCCCGACGATTATTCCGAATCTTACTTCACAAAATTTATAATAATGTAGAAAATTAATTGAAAAAGTCTTTCCATT
Organism: Ptenothrix huangshanensis; assembly: GCA_036851915.1. Classification (NCBI taxonomy): domain Eukaryota; kingdom Metazoa; phylum Arthropoda; class Collembola; order Symphypleona; family Dicyrtomidae; genus Ptenothrix; species Ptenothrix huangshanensis. The sequence goes on along the minus strand of JAAXYX010004901.1, from coordinate 1,845 downwards.
TGGAATAGGGTGGAAATTCCTACTGAATTCAAGATTTTTATTTGTATAACTCCTTAAATAAACGTATACATATATGTACCTGTATACGTTAACTTCTAAGGTTCTTAACTTATTGATTCCTTGTCTGAATAATAGAAAAATTTGCTTCTAACGAAGTTTCTACCGATCCTTGTGAAAATTTAATAACCGTACACAACCGACGGATTTCATTCTCATCGATGTTGCCCTTCCGTGAAAGAAAATCTCAAATTTTCAAACTAGGTACTTACCAATGGAGACTACTGAAAGTCAAGTGAGATCCGTCGGGAGTAGAGCTAATGTACGTTCATATGTCGCGTATTCGAATAAACATTATTTCACTTAGGACGAGCTAAAAAATATTTAATTGTCATCCACATTTGAATAGACACAGGAGGGAGCCACAAACCAGGTAGAAGTTTCATAAAAGTAATGGAACGTGAACGAGAGTGAAGATGAAAGTGAAACATAATCAGAAAGCTAAAAGCGGTAAGCACATAGGTACACACGTATGTTATGTCTACTCCTGATCCTGCTTCCAAGGACCTCTCTTGCAGTAGAGGATGAAGAAGCACGAACCAGAATCGATACGAAAGACTACTTACTTTATTTCCTATTTAGTCCCATCAAACAAAATTGTAAAATTGCTTAAAAGAATCCCGCCGCTATTATTTTAGCAGAGCGTCTAAGCTCTGTAAAACATTATTTTACTGTGCGCTGGTGAACTGACTTATCTTGTAATTTAGTTTATTTTTATTATATAAATCCATTAGTAAGTCTTGAAAATTTAAAAATTCAGCCGGTGGCTTTTTATTGAGACCATTGGCCTTTACGATGCCAATTCAAAATGAAATCGATACACAGTTAGTACAGGCATACCTACCTATTGTGTAATGTATATTATAGTATTTGGAATAAGATCACTGTCACAAAGGAGTGGAAATAAATGCGTATTTGCACACACACATGCATGGCTGAACATTCTTTCTAATCCTCAGAGCCGCATGCCTGCATTCATGTAATGTAATCGTATACGAACAAACGCACAACTACAAATAATTATGGAAGGGACTGGTGAATGACAAAAGTATGCTAAATTATTCGATTTCAAGAAAATCATGTAAATTGGAAATAAATTTGATATGTTTGATATCCATACTGTATTTTCCAGTGGTAGTTGAAACACAATTTTAATCGGATTATCATATCGATAGGTAACTTTCAGATAATGATATGGATAAATTCCTTCATTTTTAGTTTTTTGATTCTACGCTACACATTTTTGACTCGATTTGGGAGGCTTGAGTTCAAATTTTAATGTAATTTTGTTAAATCCCCAAGGTCGAATAAATTTTCAGACAAGCTCCAGACTCCGTTTCGGAATCTGTAGTAACAACCGCCTCAGTCTTGAATAATACTTTAACAATATGTAAATCTCAGGTTGCGCATTTAAATGTACCTACGTACGCCGAAATCCACATGGTTCTACTGCAGACTTGAGAAGCACATTCATTCAGGTGTAAGTTAAGATTAATATTGTTATCATGCAAATCATCTTGAGCTCGGGCTTGTGAACTAAAACCTCATATCCAGTAGACCCATAGAGAAATCTCCAATTTCTTGCTTTAAAACTCCCAGGCTGACGTCCCGTAGTATGTAAGTAGCAACTGCTTTAGTAGCTTTAGTTTGCCATGCTTCCTGAGAATCTGGTGGTTTTGCTTGGGGTAAGTCAAGCCTGGTTCTGGTCCTGGTCTGGTCTTCCCATTCGATAAGCTCGGAAGTATGACCATCAGTTTGGATAAAATAATGGTAGGTCCTCGTATAGTG
>JAAXYX010004900.1:0-11674 GCA_036851915.1 Ptenothrix huangshanensis | reverse complement strand
ACTCCGCGTTCCTATCGATTTGGACAAATATCCCAGTATGCGAGCCGCATGTTTAATTCGTCCTCAAGATGCGTCTAAATTTAACGGTGCCAGGTAACAAATGATGTCTTTTGATTTACTGCTACGTAGGAAGTTGGCATACTCTCTAAACTGCTATTATTTTACATATGACCTTCGAACTTGAATTAGTTGTAGACAATTTAAAAAAAATGCAGATGATATAGAATAGTACTTTATGACACATGTATCTAACTATTATTAGGTATTTATACAAATGTGTCATGCTTTTTAAGGTGTTGGACAGCTGGTTGGGGTATAAAACCAGCAGATAGAAACCAAGAGCCACATAATTTGATCAAAGAAGCGGATATGACCATTTTGGACCCAAGATCTTGTGAAGCTGCTATACGGCGATCAATCGGAAATCCTCAGTATTATTTAGACCAGCAGAGTTTCATTTGTGCTGGAGGGGAACCTGGAAAAGGATTGTGCAAGGTACGTTCCAGTCATTATACATCCAAATATTTATATGACTGTTGATTTTATTATATGCATTTGTGAGGCTAAATAGAAGTATTAGTTTACAAATCATAGCATCATAAGTACAATTATTATTCATAATACTAATCCTGCCGTTTGTCTTTGTATGCCATTCTTTGTCTCGAACCGAAGTGATTATGAACAGTAAATATTATACACCTATAACATTATTACACACATATAGTATATATTATATTATATTTATACACCTTTTCATTACCACACTTACCAGGGTGACGAAGGTGCTGCTTTAGTATGCCAAGATGGCCCTGGGTCACGTTACACAGTTGTTGGTCTAGCTTCCTGGGGTACTTCTTGTGGACAAAGTGGATTCCCAGGTGTCTTCACTAATTTGGCCTCTCAATTTGATTGGATCAGATCGATTGAGCTTAGTGCTGGACAGAAATTCAGTCAAGGATAAAACTGGGCTTGCAACGTGCAGCTAAAGTATAAACGTTCCAGTGGTGAATGTCTACCTAAATTATTTGTTAATTATTGTTGCTAATGACTTTACTCCAACTAAGGAAAGGTACTATGGTTGAAGAACATGATGATTTTATGAGTGTTACAATTGCCTAATAAACGTAAACAATAAAGTCAAATTAAGCTGGGTTTTACCATGAAAGCATATTATTTCATGAAGTCTATTAAACAGTGTCAAAAGGTAAATGATAAATTACGCAGGTGGGTACTGAAAATGTACGGCATATATACAGGAACATACAGAGTGGAAGTGACATTAACCCTTTAGTTACGAACTTCTCAGTTATTAGAAATTAAAATTCATATAACTTTTCATAAGACATCATGTTAGTGCCTATTTATTATCTAGTTGCAGAGAAAAAGTTTAGCGAAACGGAAGTTTTTGCTTCTCGGCATTTTCAAAGAAATGAATGAACTATTTTGCCATGGATGAAGTAACTTTTTATTTATTAATTTACAGTGTACAAATTTGTCTACATTGTAAAAAAGTTGAAGCTCCGTGATTTTGTTTTCCGTGGTATGTAACCTACCGTAAAACTTCTAACAAGAGCTCCGGCTATCATTGTAATTATTGACTTATCTCCCCAGACCCGGCTAAACAATGTGGAAAGTTCTCTTTAGAAGTTTTAGGGTATATATCGTCGTTGAAGAGTGAAAACGAGCTAAATGCATCTGGCCCCTTAAGCAGAATGCCAATGTTATTGCTATCAGTTCAGCATTCATTATGCTCCGCAAGGGGCATAATGCATTTAGTTCTTTTTCACTCTTCAACGACGATATGCAGTTTTAATTTAACAAGGTAATTTTATAAAAGTGCTTGCGCAACATTTCTAAATGAAAACTAATTACCCGCTCTCTATCGAATGTTACCACCTTTAGCCGCGGTGGTCCTCATTTTTGCCAAGTCGGCAAGTGGCAAACCTGAGTCGTGATATTCATGATATTGGGGTTAATTTTTGCAGAGAACGAAAAGGAATGAAAAGCAGAAGCCCGCCTTGGGCTGAATAATTATTAGTGTAGCAGTGCTTTTATTTAAGTTATTCAGTGCGTTGTATTTACTAAAAAGGCCACTGCTGCTCATGGGGAAAGTAAACGATCAATATAAACTATTGCCAACAATGTTAATTGCCTAAAGGCACAGTAATATAGAGAAATATATAGTTTAAGAAAATATTTCACATTGCTGGTCAGTATGCGTTATTGGCGTTTAAAGTTATCAATTACTTAGTTTAGCAGTAGCCTTTACATTAAAACTGAACACACGGAGCGAATCCTTTTAACGTAGGCACACCTAATTACTAATTGTATTACCTGCGCAAAATACTTACGATTACTAAATACGTTATTTCTTAGGAAGGCAAATTTATTCACAAAATAAATTTGACACTGTCCTCCAACGAGGATAGCCTAAAATGACGTAGGTATACGATATCATAAATATAAACTTGTTACATAAAGTTTGAGATTTCAGCATACGGGGAAATTTCCCAGTTATGAAAACATATTTCCTGTAAAAGTGTTGCACATTTTTTCCTGTCTTAAAATATTGATTTGCAATTTTTTAGATTTGAAACTAATAATAAGTGGGAGAAAACCTGACGGATCTCAACTATTCTCACCACACCTCACCTCATCTCACCGCAAAAATTAACATTGTATTTCCATATATACAGAGATTCAATTGAGATTTGTTTGAGATTCGCTAAAACAAATCTCATTAAATCTGTGGAAATAGTTCAAATCTCAAAATTTTCAGATTCTCAGTTTTTCGTCAGGTATCCCCTTAATGATAACTAATGTTTTCCCAGATGCTTCAAAAATACCCTGTGAATACATTTTTGGTTTTTTGTTAAGTTAAAGGCGAACTATTAGGAGGACTATGCATTTTCGCATTCTATTATGTAATTTATCGTAAAAACTCTAATTATAGCCCGGGCTATAATTGTAAATATTTACTTTTCTCCCAGGTCGTCGTAATGCTTAAGCATAGGATTTGACCCGGCTAAATAAGGAGGCAGGCTATAATTAGAGTTTTCACGGTAATCGTTTTAAGAGATTTTTTGCATTTTCGAACTTAAAAACATTATTTTTAATGCAAAAGGGTTGTCTTGGAATGGAAAAATTCATCTATGATTCTGGATCAAAATTATAGACTTGTAATTATAATCTGGTGTAACATCATTACCTTGTTATGTGCAACTATGTCAGAAGTTCACAACGTGTTTTTTAGGCACTACCACGCTATAATATTTTGTCAGAAGTTCACAACGTGTTTTTTAGGCACTACCACGCTGCCATATTCAATATCTGCCTTTGTTACCTAAAAGAATTTGAAAATCCAACGTTAGTGTTTCTGTAGTAGTAGTAGGAAATATCACAGCAATAGTGGAGGATTGCAAGCTTAAAGAATGAAGTAAAATCTTGCGTTTTAAAAGCATTGGCATTTTTTCTGAGACAATAGTGGGAAACCCAGCCCGCTGTAAAGGGCTCTGTATTGCTGTAAAACAACATTGTAAATTTCACCATGGAAATGTCACATTTTGCTATGTACGATAATATTAAACTTCTACAATTTTGTAAATTTACAGCAATACAGAGCCTCTACATAGGGCCGGGTTTCCCACTAATATGTTTTTCGGAGCAATAGTAGTGTAGAAGTAGTTGTTTTTACCTTATTATAAAATCTCTCTTATTACTATTAATGTAAGGTTGCTAGGTGGAGAATTGGAATAACAGCAGACATTGAGACGCAGGGAAAAGTTACAAATGTAATTAGTTGCTATTTATTCTTATACTTGCGAAATAATTGTATACCTATTTTAAATATTTATGCTTTTAAGTATGCACTATTCTAGCGATTATTGATAATGAATTTAATGAATATGCTAAAACAATGACTTTCCAAAACTAAGAATAAGTACCTGCTACTTCTTTTTTGTACTAAAATTATGAAAATTTCACACTTCTTTCTCTTATTATGAGAAAACGCTAATAATACTTTTTCAATAACTTTTAACCCAAAATCACAGTTAAAGCCCGCTTCACATGACATTTAAAATTATAGAATAACCTGGTAATGCCTGTGTTTGAAACAGAATTGTATTTTCACTTTTTTCATTATGTAGGTAGGTATCTTCAGCTGCCTTACTGTTTTTTAGGGATGCAAATTTATAGCTTGGCTAAGATTACTCTTTTTGTAATTATTCTTTGCCTTTAGGTGTATCCTTAATCCTTTGTATACTTTCTATGTGAAGCGAAACACTTTTGTTGTTGCATTTTTGAACTTGTCAGGACACGATATTGGTTAAAACAGTGGGAAGGCAACCATGGATCAAGCTTATGTCAAAATGACTTTTGGTTACAATACAAATAATAATAATATGTATGATTAAACACAAATCATTTCTGCTTTCGTTTCCGAGGAATACACTAATTTTTATTATTCGTTGGTATTAGTTATTTATTATTATTTATGATGATGAGATGCGGACCAACTTGTGGCTTTCAGGTCTCATGTACTTTCCAGTAAATGGGTAATAGAACTACGTTAAATATTTGGTAACAAAGGTAAATAAGTACATCAGCTATGTTAAATTCGAAAGAGTTGAAAGCAATTTATGACAGTAGTAAACAGTTCTCACTTATTCCGTTAACATTTCTGCATGCGGTACCTTCATTCACAGACTCAGTCAGTTGGTCATTCACAAGTCATATAGCAAATACAAGATCATGGTCAAACTTTTCACCACTTGACTTTTTCTTTATTTATTAGTATTAGCATTACTCCAAACCTTCTGCCTTCTATTCTACCTCTAGGTGTTAAGAACATACTTACCTTCATTATCGTGTATTTTACCTGTGTTCATTCAGTGTTTAAACCCATTTTAGAATCATAGTGTTAAGATACTTTCGTTGTCCCAAATTTGATTACTACAAGAGCCGTTACATTCTAAGAAGTCGTGTAATAAATTTGTCAAAACAGAACTTTCCTTTAAATGTAATTGTCCTGATGCATATGTATACGAACCAAAGGATTGTAATTTTGTCATCTTTTCTTTATTTTGGGTACTTCACCGCTACTAAAAATGATAATACCCATGGTGTAACAGCAAACATTAAATATTACCTCTTTCGTAATGACGTTTTGACCGCATCGAAGGAAATTACCTGAGAGAATCAGTGCGGACTTCTACACAGTGGGGTACCTACCAATGCGTACTTGAACTGTAATTTTCCCTTTTCCACGGTACAATATTGATAATTTTGTAAGCTGTAGTATCACTACTACATTCAGTTACATTGTAGTTGACATAGGCAGTACTACATGTACGTACGCATGTAGAGGGACCATGTTGTAAAATATTATGCACATTTGTACGGGAGCTGTACGGAACAATTTGTATCCCTTAAGTTGGCTAGAAATTTGCTGCTGGTTCTGGTTACTCATGTCATAAATAGTTTCATTTAGATAATTCCATTTAATCGTAAATATTATTATTTACATCTCAGTACTCAAAGGGAAAGTTCTGCTATACAAAACACAGACTACCTAACTATAAGTAAAATAATGTGTATGATTGGACACATAGAGTAACATCTTGCTTGGTTTAAATTAACCACGCAAGATGGCAGTAAATTCAGGTTGCTTCATTTCTCGGAATATTATTTAGTTTGATCTACAAGAAGTACGTTTTATGAATAGGATATTAAATTGAAACATTCGAAATCAAAATAAACCAAGTCATGTTCGACCATAAAAAATGGCAAGTCATCTTTTGTTAACTAAACCATAATACACTTTGACTAAAAGATTACTCCCTCTAAATCACTAAATAATACTCCCTATAATAAAAAAGTAAGAATAGTTTGCGAATCCTGCCAACCGCAATACAATGTACAATGTACCGATTAGAGGGGGTAATGATTCCATAATTTGCAATATCTAAAGTAATTAGCGTTTTACTTTACCACCAGAGGAGTATAAAATGGGACTGTAGTATCCTCATGGTTATTACTATGGTAACACCACTCAACTGCACAATGCACTTTATTGTGACATTGAAAGAACAAGTGAAACCAGAGCAAGCAGGAGTAAATGTAAAGTATCCTTCGCCTGCATTGTTATGATGGCTAAGCATAATAATATAATTTTATATGAAACCATAATATGAATAGACCTTCCTGCAATAAATTGTGCAGTGAGTCGAGTCGTATAAATTGAAGGTATAAAATAATGCACTCTTACATATTGCCATGCCATGCCACGCAATATTACCTAGCCGAACGCTTACTTTACGTTAAGTTTCGTTTGATGCACATGTATCAGCACGACTAAAGTTACTGAACAGATAGCTTCACCATCAAACCTCCCTTTATGTTTCAATCATAAAATAATTATGCTCCATTTTAAATGAACTCGCCATTCACATCATAAATTCGTTGTACCTACTGACATGTATATGCATGCAGCCAATCCTTCCTTAAATACCATCAGGAAATGATTTTAAAACTTGGGTGGCGTATTGGGGTGTTTAAAATAGACAAACATTGTTCGTTCCGTTGGATCTTCTCAAAAACTGAAAGAGAGTTTAGTTCCTGTCCTGGACCACAGAAAGTCAATTCCTGTTGTTATAATTTGGACAATGAAGCGGTAAACTATTAAACCGCAAAGTAGTATATGGAGGTACACTGCTCCTGCTCCTGCTACTGCCGGTAAAAGGTGATAAAAGAAATTGCATATAGATATTTTTAATTGGTGGATATTAGTCCTGACCTTCTCCTCAACGATGGACGTCATCAAGTAATTCTGATTCGTAAATAATAATCATACCTACCTAATTTATTATAGGGAACTAACAGATCAAACAAAAGCTAATCACACCATTTATATAACTTATATAATATAGGTAATTACAATGCGGTGGAGAATTGCGACAGCTTGAGCGGTACAACTTGTTTCACGTCTCGACGCACAGTGTCAACATACCCAAATCAAACATTGCAAATCAAAAAAGAATACTAAATAATTCCGCCTCTAATTATAATTTAAATCATGTAAATTCATCGTTACAAATGACCGCCACTTCAGCATTTTATTACATATTATTATTACGTATTATGTTTTGTTAATAGGGCAGTAATGAAATAGTGCTTGCCAAATTATACCCATATTAAATTCATTTAGTTTAGATTTATTCGGAAAATTAAATATTGTTGTTACTCAATGGATGGACAATGTTGATGGGATATGTGAGAAGAGTACGTAGGACATAATACAGAGAATGAGATAACGGGTCGACTGTGTAATAACTGACTATTGAAACTTTAGATTAGTGTTATTAGATTTCATTTTCATATTAACGGACTATAACTATAACCCGCTCAGTTATAATTATATGACCGGCTCTCCCTAACAACAATGAGCGAATGTCTAGCAGTATACGTAGTTAAACTTAAATATTATTTTACAATTTAGCTAATTTAATAAGTATGTGTTAGAAAATAATAGTGCTAATCATAATAGTTATATCAAGATGAGGCCAGAAAAAGGGGGAACCTTTTTTTGCCAGCCTAGCCAGGGCCTAGCCTAGCTAGTAGTTACTATAGCTACTACTAAAAGGTTCCCCCTTTTTCTGGCTTCATCGACATATTGCGTTGAGCTATGCTGGAGCACAATGAAAGCACACCACTTAAAGTATTACACCAGTGCAGCGTAGCAACGGCAAACCAACTTTAGTATGTCAATAATACGTAATTACATGCCAGATACTCATTATCTTTCCACATTGAACGATTCATGCATCAGGATTGTTCTCACTAATTAAGGCAGAGGTTTCGTAACAAGGTAGAACAATTCCTTCCCAAAATCCAAATATCGTGCAGTTAAATTTGAAGTGCAAATTCATACAAAAAATTTGACGCTAATCAATCGTGACTTTAGGAAAAACTATGGTTTTAAAGGAGTTAAGATATCAGCGTGAGTCTTTTAGACAGAATTAGACTTGTTTAAATAGCATACGAAATAAATTAACATCATTTCATCGTTTACTCTGACAAATTTTCAGCTAGGCCACAAGATTGTGACGCATGTTCGATAATGACGCTGAGGCATTATATTACTGAGGCAAGAATTCAAAACATTGTTGAGTGTTGTAGTCATTGAGAATCAATAAAACATCAATTAAGCAACAAAATCTAGTCAGAGAGCTAAAACGTTCCGCTGCACCATCATTGCTATTGCTACCTACATAAACACACATGTTTTCTTCACCAGTACGTTCCTCCCTATTAGGATAGGATAATACGCTTAAGTTGCACGAGAGGAAATGGATTTGCTATAATCCGAGGAAAAGTTAGGCTAAAGGACCGACACAAACTTTAGTGGGCTATTAAAGTTATAGTGCCAATAAATATCAACATTTGCAATAATTTGCTAAAATGCTCTTCGTGGGACCTTCTTCACTTACGACTAAAGAGGCAATTAATAGATACTAACCAGTCTACCTTTGTCACACCTTCAGCAAAATTCTGAGTACCTAACTATATTTTTTTTGCTAATCTCTTTGCAGATGTACTTCGGTTAACTCTTCCCTTCACACTTGCTACTATGCCGGTAGTTTGGCGTCATGATTATTTTATGTACTTGCATCCAGACCTCTCGCAGCAGTAATTCCTTATGTCCTGAGCTCATCATTATTTTAAGGGCATTTTCAGGTGACCTATGACTACGATACACAGCAAGCAGCTACAACTTGCGGATTCGACTGGTTATACGTACATAGGTACTTCAATACAGCTTTTCGACGCTTAGACGTGATAGCATAATGCTTATTTCAAAAATATGCTCGAAAGTTCTCTAAATTAGGTAGATAGGTACCCCCACACAGTTACATCAAAGTTTCAAGGTTGCAAGTAATTTCCAAATGGAAATGTTTGTTATATCTTGATAAGAATGCGAATGCGAAGATTGAGAACGTCAGGCTACGGATGAGCACATCGTATTCCCCAGTCTAGTCTTTATGACAAATGTCCAGTTGCTTGTCTTGGAAGGAATGACAAGATGAATGAGGGCTCGAATGAGAAACTGGACATAGTGTAAAAATTGCAATAAAGAATTTTCTCCAGTGCAATTGGGCTGGGACAGAAGGGAATTTCAGACCAATACATCGCAAGTGTGGGAATCCGTAGCTGCTTTCAGTCGCTTACAAATACATACATGTTCTCTTGAAGATGAACGAGGACGGGGGGAAGTACTCCGAATTCCGATTCCACGGCCTCCGATCTTCCGAATCGAGCTCCATTCACACATTTTCGTTTGTTTGGTATGATTCTGTTGTTGCTTTCTATATGGAGGGTAGTTGAAGTAGGTAATGTCCAGTGCAGCATGAAAAGTACCTACATACCGATAACGTTATTGACATTGCAGTTGCTCCATTTTTTCATGCGTAAGGATGCCTGGGAATCCTGCGACGCAATAATTACAATTATGTGCTGGAACTGATTTGGCATTTGCAATGTCATTCTACGCCGTGAAGGGAGTGAAGAGATATTGTCGTAATAAAATAAGCAATAAATGAAAACTACTAATGGATCATACCATAAAGTTCAGTAGTTGCAATCTTGTAAGGAACTGCAGTTAGTCGAGGTATATTCCAAATTACTTGGAATTATTGGATGAACGGGACCTTAAATGAGTCTATGATGAGAAAGGTTGGGTTAACGCCTCTTTTTTATTATGAATTGTATTAGCCGTCGTGATGGGTAATTTTGTCACCTAAATTCCGCTCATCTGTAAGTATACTGGCATTTACAGATCATCCCTATTAACTACTTCATTGTTAGCTGCGTCCAAACACCCAACAGAATTAGCTTACACTGACTTTCCCAGGGACTTTTCGTTGTTGCTGATGTAAGCTAGTTAAAAGTTGGGTAATAATTTAAGAGGATAATAGCTTACGCTATAAACTTGTCTTCAATGTAGATTATTGATCAGTAGATGACGACGGAGGATGAGGGAAAAAAAGGTTTTACAATGTAGACGACGACCAGCAACTATATGAGCAATATGGCTCTGACTTGGTGAACTTATGAAGGATGTGATGTGTGCGAACGATTCAATCAGTGACAGCTCCCATTTTATAGACATTATAAGCACCCAGCCATAAGTGTCAGGCATACATACAGCCTTAATTCTTACGACTGGACAACTCCTCCCAAGCAATCACTAGAATTCCAATTCCTATGAGATTGCTGTAAAGACAAGGTGCAGAGACAAGTTGTTACCGAAGTGAAGAAAAGGAAAAGAAGGCTAATTGTGTCGTATAAGCACAAGAGTAACAGTTACTGCACTCGTTGCGTAGAGGTTTCTAAATAGACATATACCTTCATGTATATAGGTATATGGACCCTTACGAGCTCACCATAGTTCCTCCTCTCCTATAGGTAATAATAATAATATTATTATTATCTGACGTCCCCTGTCCGCAGTACCTACAATAAACATGTACATGACTGAAGAAAAGGTCCATAATGCTCAAAGTAAAGGCGTAAGCACTGTGTTGACAATTGTTGTAGCTCTTAACATAATCACAACAATATAAAGGCTCGAAGGATCTTGAAGCCATGTTGTGTTTTCTTGTGTTTGGAGTAACTACAGATACAAGTCACATTACTAGATAAAACGGAAACCGTCGGTAAAACGAGCCCAAAATGTCCCTTAAGAACGGAGGAACTGAAGGGAACACAGGATAACCATAAGAAAAGGCCAAGTTTTATTATTGGCAATATAGAGGCAATATTACTGGAGTGCAATAGAAATTTTACTAGGCCGCCACAAATTATCGGAGAGAATATGACGTGGCGGCTTCTTGAACCAAATAGTTGTTGACAACTTCTTTAACTTACCGTGACAATCTTCCGAGGAGTACTTGAACAGAGAGTTTTGGTGACTGTGGTCACTCACACTAGCTATTGGTTCAGAGCCTGCTGGGAACACAAAACTTTCCTTATTTGCCGACTTACTTGCATCTCAGAATCCTTCCTTCCCTTTACATTCCAATGATGACCATCGACTACCGGTTTCAGTTCTAGTCCACATCCACATCCCGTCTAAAATTCAATCATAACCGGATCAAACTCTAATCACAAGTTGTAGTAGATTTCATTATGTATTCTCTAGATGAACTACAAGATTGTGCACCACACAGGTTCACCAGTAACTACACTGGTTTGCATGAATCCCATCAACAAACAGGAAGACAATAAGCATATGTTCTGCTTCAATAAAACAAGTTGATTTGGGTCATAGTCATAACTACATATAATAATTATGATTAGTGATTATTGAATTATTAGATAGTATTAATTAGTTCATCAATTTATTCCTTTAGGCAGTGAGGTAAACATAAAATATTGATTACGTAGTCTTAGTTAAGATCTAAATCAAACATACATAAGTAGGTACTAGTACAATCATGTTCAAAAGTATCGAGGATGCTGGACGGACGGAAGACGCGGTAATATACGTACATATTGTCATTGTCCATAGCCATGTGCTCTTGTCACAGAAGAATAGCTCCACTTACTCTGTTGTGATATTGCGTTTCGTGACTTCAGAGTCACTACAGGATTTGGGATTGGGACAAGGATTCCC
>JAAXYX010004899.1:0-11674 GCA_036851915.1 Ptenothrix huangshanensis | reverse complement strand
CCTGATTTTTACTTGGTAGTTGTGATGTGGTAAAAATAACCATGGCAAAAACTACTTTTCTACCGTTTTACCCAACTACCAGGCAAACTAACTTTTAATGGGTTTACCGCTAGTGAGAAAAAGTAGCAAAATAGTTAATGAATTCATTTTTATTACTTACTGGATATGCAATGTAAGTAAGAATTTATTTGCAAAATGCATAGCTACCATTTTCACAAAGGGAAATATATTTCTTATTCACAAATATTTTTTCGGTGTTGGTTGGGTCAATAAATTTAATAGCAATTGGATTTGTTTGTTGAATAGCTGACTTTACCATTATTAAGCGTAATTTAAAAATGTCTGCATGCGAAGAACTGTGTTAGCAAGGGGAAGAATAGGAGAACTGCAGACGAACAGGAAGATGCTGGTGGTAACTGTTGGGGCATAATGACAGTGATCAAAATATTAAAGTTAATAATAATAAAGAACGTTTGTAGATTACGAATGATAGTAAAGGGCACCGGTTTTCCATTGACTTATTAGCGTTGGGCAGGAGCTGTCAGGCTACAAATCATAGTGGATGCTTTCCAAAAGACTCGCTTTCCTACTTTTTTCTCTCCTCTTCTGCGAATCCACGACGATCTCTGCTGAGACTTGCTCCATTTCCATAATTCCAAATCCAATTCAATCCAACATTTCCATATTGCTCCACATGCATAGAACATGCAACGTAAGAACGACCATCGGAATCTCCAATTACTCCACAGTCCGTTTTCCAATCAAGCAGAGAGCAAGAGGAAAAAGGCTAATTGAAATTCCGCTAACTATCATCGATAATTACTCGATTACTCCATTAGAGCGAGGGACAAGTTGTAGCATCACGACGACCACCGCCTCGCATTTCCAAGCATAGGCTGACCACACTCGATATTACAGTTTAATCATGTACGATTGCCGCAATCCACTCGATCTGTTTCACTTGTTTCATATTTACAATCAACAATTGACAATTTACGGAAGTATAGCTCAATCCCTGTCACATTTCCACACCGCTGCCAATACTATCATTAACCAGTCCTTATGCACTCTTGTGACTTTTACTTAATTGCGTGTAGCAGTTATTCAACGTTTATGACCACCCTCTTCTTATACTCGCTTTCTGCATGTTCTACATTGTGCTTAATGCCTCCCAATTACCGCCATAATTCACATACAGCAGACAAGACAATGCAACGCACAGTCTTCCTTTCCTCCGCTCCACAATACACCGCACACTTACATAATCCACTCATTCGTATGTACATTGGAGACTGATCAGCTGAATTCAATTCGAATCATCCACGTAGGCAATGCCATCAGAAGGAAAGAATTAAGAGAAGCAAGAAAACGGAAACGACCAGAGGAATGTAGGAAAATAAAGAAAAACAAAAGGATCATGTGTGCGATGGTGAGATTATGTATGAGTGCGTTATTGTGGCAGTGTGTGGGGGTATTGTGTTTTATTCTATTCGTCTGTCTGTCTGTGATGCAATTAAGTAACGTTTACACTGGGGAAACCTAATAACCCATAGCCTCTTATGTACACTCTCCTCAGTTGCATATATCCGTATATCCCTATATAGCAAGTACAGTAAATTATGATTATGAATATGAGTAGCGTATTAAAGAGATATTCAAGATGGGATTAGGCAATCAGCTGTTTCGAGTTGTTTCGAGTGGACGTGACGGATGGAAGCGATATGCGAGAGGCGATTGCCGGAAGCACATTTTTCCCTCACCACAACAAACAGAAACTCAGCTGAGTGCAAACACTGCCCAAGCGAATCTTGGCTCTCGCTCCACACACACCTCATCATAAGAGTCATACGAGTTACCTGGTAGAGCGTAGGCAATTGGGAGACAGGTAAATCCCTATGCTGCGGCCAATTATGAGTCACGCACCCACAAGTATTCTCAAGAAGCGATTGCTTTCAATTGCACTCCTAGCTTTTCTGCGGCACTGCTCTGGAGCCAGGCCAGATGTAATGCAATTCACACACCTGAGCAGCCCCTGCATATCACCTCAGCTTGTGCACTAAGTGGAGTAAGTGAATAGAGCGTGTGTGTGAGGCAATGAGGGTGCTGAGGTGGCTGTGGGCTTGCATGGGATGCAGGGATTGATTGGTGTGGCGTATAAAATCTCCGCTGCTCCTCCAACAACGCATCCACTTCAGCTCAGTCAGCTGGCCTTCACTCATCCAAACATCCATCAATAATTCCTCACACTTTTATTCACTTTTTCAGCTCAACACAACATCATGAACCCAGTCGGATTGCTAGCGGTAAATCTACACACACATCCTTCACTCACAGTGAATTCGAAATTTAAATTGGAGCAGTCTCGAAACTGCTGCAGTTTTTCAAAAGTGATTTGGACGTGAATAATGACAAAGTGTTTTTTGTGGTTGATTGTTGCAGGTGGTGGCTTTTGCGCTGTCTGCAGTCACAGCTGCACCAGAACCGCCGGTTGATCTTAGTTACAACGCGCCCGCTGCAGAGTACGGAGCGCCAGAAGCCTCTGTGTCCACGAGTTACGGCGCCCCAGCCGTGTCCAGCAGCTACGGAGCTCCAGCCTACGAAGCTCCTGCAGTGTCTTCTAGCTACGGAGCCCCAGCAGTTTCAAGCAGTTACGGCGCTCCCGCCATCTCTACCAGCTACGGCGCTCCTGAGGTTTCAAGCAGCTATGGCGCTCCTGTCCTTTCCAGTGGCTACGGAGCCCCAACAGTGAGTGGAGGAGGCTGGGGAGCACCCGCTCCCGCCGTCACCGTCTCCCAAGGATGGGGAGCCCCCACCGTGACCGAAGTCCTCCAGGGACACACCACCTCCTCCCACGGACCCACCCGCATCATCGCCACTCACAAACACACGACCGAAGTGAGACCAAGTCACTCCGTGGAGCACGTGAACCACCACAGCACCAAGCAGAAGACCATCGTCCACAACCACCACCACCACGAGAAACTCATCCACCAACAGCACAACCACAAGACCATCGTCCAGCAACACCACCTCCACAAGATCCACCTCCACAACCAACATCTCCAGAAACTCAACCTCCACAACCACCACAACCACAAGATCCACGTCTACCAGCCCGTCTACCACACGCACCACCAACAAGAACATAAGGTCACTGAGGAGCACAAGCACAAGCAGACCTGGTCCGAGGCCAGCAAGCACCGCACCCAAAATCACGAGAAGCACGTCCAGGCTCCAGCCATCCACGAGGGCTGGAGGCCAGAGTATTAAATCTCCCGCCTTACCCCAGTCTAGTCTACTGCCCTTCTCTCCAACACACGCCAAAAATACGAGAATAGCCTTAGCATTGACACCAAGTGTCACAATCTCATCTCTCTCTTGCCATTTTAACAATAGTTTTGTACTTTTTTATTTTTTTAAATTGCTCCGTCGAATGCGTGCCTTCTTCTGGTTCTTTATTAGCCTTGCTCTCTTGGGAAAAGAGCACGATTTTCAGTTTGACAATTTATTAGCATTACTCTGTGGAATTTACATGTTGCAAGAATCTGTGTGTAAGGTTTGTACTTTTTGCTCAAATAAATAACAAGAAAGTGTGCATTTACTTCCAAGCAAAATTCACTGTGGTTCATTGTCATTATCCTCTTATTTAGTTCGATTCATTTAATTCTCGTTGACATCACACATGATTCCAATTAACCACCTGTGCTGAGTTACTTTGTACAAAATGTGAACTGCACTTGCATATGAGTGCAAGTTTTTCCACATCATAAATTACTGCTGAAAGTAGACCATACGGTGATTAATAAAAATGTTCGCGGCCGCCGTGAGTTCCGCAGTGGAATTCACATTAGGAGCAGGCAAAGAAAAAAGAAAAAATGTTCTGGTCATCGTTAGACTTTGAGCGGTGCGTATTTCCAGACAGTGACTTGACTTGACGTTGCGCTGGCCACACTGAACACATTTATATTTACCACCGTCGCAACCTTCGCTATGATGGATTATCTGCTTGTCTTTATTTCTCCTCTCGCTTCACTTGCGCCCACAACCAGCCTCCAGAGCCATAGAATTGATTGACTTGAAAAAACCCACACGGCTCTTCCCTTTCTACATTACCCAAGAACATTGCATTCGTCACATTTGTTGCTCGCTCGCATTGCATCGCATTCCGCTGCATTATATTTAATGAGCTATTGAAGGAAATTGAAACCTTTCCCATTTCCATTCCCATTCCATTGTCTTGCTTTCTTTTCCTCCTTATTCACATTCCTTTTTTTCCTTTCTTTCTTGCTCGCAGTGAGCGTTCGCCCCATTGATTTTGATTTGGGACTCGTGTGATTGACTGGACTGAGGATGACTGCCGAGGTCTACGGTCAGTTTCTCCAGCTCCAGTGGAATTCCAGAAGAAAGGAGTCGCTTCTAAGGAAATGAGGGGGAAAGGAAGGATCAATCAGAAGGAGCAGCCAGGATTGCAAGTGTAAGTGCACACATTTGTCACATGGACTCCCATTCCAATCGATCGTCATCTTCCGTCAACTCTCCTCCGTTCATCTGCAGAAGGGATGAGAAAAACCTTTACTGCTCTCAACACACCAGCAGCGAGGGGAAAACCTCAAAGTCTAAAATAACTTGGGTTTATTTTCGGAGTAGCGAGGGAAATAAGTTGAAAGCTCATCATTTTGGCTCTCCCTCAACTGATTTCGATGACGTGACAAAAACAAAAACTAAAAAAATACACTCATTTGCTCCTTCGCATTCCAGCATTCCTTTTTGTTGGAATGAAAGAAACGGGGAGTAAAGATCGAGCGTGTAGTGACTGCGTGCGTGAACAAGTGTGAAGAGACGGTTGACATGCACCTCCACACGTGCACCGGAGCAAACGCTGAATGGAATTGAATCCAGTTACTCACACTTTTCTTCTTGCTTTCTCTCTTTTCCTTTCCTCGTCGTTGTCGTTGGTTTGGTTTTCCCTTTGCCTTCATTTCCTTTCGCTTGCGATGAATCAGCGCTTGCTCGCCTTCCTTTGATTTTCCTTTGCCTTTCCCTTTCTCCGCACACCATTATTCGGCGTAATTAAGCTTATTACAGCATTCCGCACAATAAATACTTAATGCGTGATTACAGTCTGTTTCGGTCAAAGTCCAAAATGCCTCTGTAGTCTTAGCACAGGATGGTTCCATAGCTATTGCGGTAAATTGAGCTTCTTCCACTTCATTCATGGTTCAATCACCAAACCACAGTCTCTCTCTGTGCCAATGTCAATCCCAATGGTAGCGTAAACTGCCTTCATTAACTACAAAGTAAAATGTCGATAGTTTGCACTTTCCGCTCAAGTCTAATTCATAAAGATAATACTCAATGCTTATGAAACATTCTTATACATTGGGGCTGCTACTTTTAGCGTGAAAGAAGATCCAGGTTTTTAAATAGCTCAACCGCCAACTGCTGGATAAATGCGTGGAGAGGAAAAATGTTGCATTATGCTATTCAATGATGTTTAAGTTGCTTTGGGGTGAGCATCGTTTGCGCATTAAATTCATGTTTTCCGTTGCTGTGGAACTTGTGGATGGAAGAATGATGGATGTTGCTGGAGCGAGTTTTGTCTGTGTGGAAAGCTGACGTTGACGCTGACAAGAACTATTTCATCTCCGGGCCAAGTGTACCGAGTAGAGTTCCATGTGCCACGATGTCCCCCGGGGAACTTGCTTAATACCACACAATTAGAGGGGAACACTCGAGCGCAAAAAGCCTGCATTTCTGGTCAATTGGCTTACACTGTACACACACTAATTCTTGTTCTGGTTTTGTAACCGGCACCGGCACCGGTACCAACTCCGTCCTTGTCCTTGTAGGTTGAAACAAAGGAGGAAACGCGTGTGAATGGGCCCATCCTTCACTGTCGTCGCTCTCCCTCGACTTCGCTTCTGCATACATAAATAAATAATGCTTTCACCCAAACCTCGTCCCCAAATTACACTTTGCTCCACACAATTTAATCCCGCACAACTTCACACACCTATGTATGTGCATGCATGAGGATCTCCCGTGCAAATAATTCAAGCAAAACTTTCCCGCTGCCTGATCAATCACACTCGCACTCGAAGCTGGGAAAAGTTGTTTTGCACAAAACTCTTGAAACTATTGGCTTTCTATTAGATTCCTACGCTGGCTTGTCTTTGTCTTTGTCTTTTTGGTTGTGGTGAGGGGTCGTTCATAAATGATGCGGCAGTGATCGTATAATAACTTGAGATGGAGGAAAGTTCCTGAGACAGACGTTGCTTTTGGGTGAGGCTAAAGTGCGTTTTGTTTGTGTTGTGTGTGAAAGTTTTGTGGAGCCGAGAGAGAAAAAGAGAAAAAGCTGTTTGGGCGGAAAGTAATTATAAAGTAAATAAGATTCATGACTCGTGTCCAACTGTCTCTAATCTTGTCTTGTCTTGTCATGTCCTGTCACTTGTACCCACTCATCGATATTCATCCCTCTTCGTCCCGTTTCTTTTCCCCACTCTCCAATCACCCACACCTTCACCCACAAAAACAACCGTAAATCCTGCTTGAGAAATTCTGAAGAGAAGTTGTAAATATGAGTATAGGCTTATGGAAATAACTTCAGCAGAATCAATTCCATGATACAAAATATGATTTATTTCCCCATACATTTGGTACAAAAATATAATACATTTTGGTAATTTCACATTTCAAAATTTTGCTTCTTGTAAGCCGATTTTTCAAATAACAATTTAAGTTGCTAGAAAACCCGTGGATTTCAAAACATCTCAACCAATAAAGTAATTAGCTTCAAGCCAAAAGAAAATCTCAGTACAAAATTTCGTCTCTCTAATGATCCGAAGATTAAATTTAAACCATCCGAATATTCCTAATGTGAACACAATCAAGTGCGTTGCCAATTAGTGAAAAATATAAGACAAAGGGAGTTAGGAACTTTTCATGCGACACGATAAAATATAAATTATAAAAATATTTATCTATTATGCGTGACATCAGTTGGTGTATCGTAGGTATCGGAAAGGAAGTTGACAGCAAGAATAATTGGAGAAAGACAGAAAGAGTGCAGAAACAGAAAGGGACGAGAAGAAAGTGGAGAGAAGATGGAAGTTAGACAGTGGAGGAGTGTAGTTAAAAGGAGGGAATGTGCTTATGCGTAACCACCGCTAGACTGTCCGCTTGAGCCAGCGCTAGAAGTAGCGGTGGCAGCAGAAGCGCCGGAAGAGACAGAGGAAGATTGTTGCACGAAGCTAGCAATGGGACGAGCCTGGCTGATGGCGGAGAATTGGAACTGCTGGCCAGAAGAGGCAGAAGAGCCAGACGAGGAGCCGGAAGAGGCGCCATTGTAGCCACCGGATTGAACTGGGGCTGGGGCAGGTCTGTACTGTTGAACTGGAGCAGGGGCTGGTCTGAATTGCTGTTGTGGCTGTGGGGCTGGGGCACCGTAGCTTTGTTGGGGCTGTGGAGCTGGAGCGGGAGCAAATTGTTGTTGTTGTTGTTGAGGAGCTGGGGCACCGTAGCTCTGTTGGGGCTGTGGGGCGGGTGCTGGTGCAAATTGCTGTTGTTGTTGTGGAGCTGGAGCAAATTGTTGCTGTTGTTGTGGGACAGGGGCGCCATAGCTTGGTTGGGGTTGTGGAGCTGGAGCAAATTGTTGTTGTGGAGCTGGAGCAAATTGTTGTTGCTGTTGTTGTGAGGCAGGGGCTCCGTAGCTCTGTTGGGGCTGTGGAGCTGGTGCTGGGACGTATTGTTGTTGGGGTTGTGGAGCAGGGGCAGTTTGTTGATATCCGCTCTGGCTTTGAGCACCGGATGAGAAGGAGCCTGAAGAGGCAGAAGAAGCGGAAGATCCGGAAGAGGATTGAGAAGCAGCTTGGGCCGCAGCTTGGCTCAAGATCTGGAGAATCTTGGCGATGAGTGCCTGGTCAACGACGCCCTGGCCCTCCGACCCCTGGGAGCTTCCGCTGGACTGACTACCGCTGGAAGAACCGCTAGACGCACCATTATATCCACCATTAGCTCCACCGTTTCCTCCAGAAAATCCTCCAGCCGACGAAGCTCCGTTGCCTCCGGAGAAGCCACCTGAAGAAGCTCCGTTTCCACCCGAAAATCCACCGCTGTATCCTCCCACCGGGGGCTCAGCTACAACCACACAAGCAGTGCAGATGGCAAGTGCGACAATCTAATCAAAGTCCCGGGAGAAAAAAACAAACACAATCACAAAGTTCAATTAAAGAAGCGAGAATAAAAGCGAGACAAAATCGAAAATGCGAGAGTGATCAAAATAAGAAATTACCAAGCCTTTCATAGTGACGATCGATTGTTATAAAAGTTGAAGATGTGATTGAAACTGAAAGCTGTGGTGGAAGAAGAGTTTAGGAGGAAGAGATGGAAATGGAAGGAGTGAAGAGGAAGGTTGAGCAGTGAGTGAGTGATTTGTCACTTCTGGCTGCACTTATTTATACCAACAAAGCTCTTGGCTCGGAATCAGTGTTGAGGCCATCAACTCAGCAAACGCTTGACAGGTGAGTAAGTGAAACAACAACAACATAGTCCTAATATGCACACTCAATTAGTCGGACGTGGCTCGGAATGTGTAATTGAATCAATTACACACTTTGATGACCCTGGACAACTACAGGCAAAGCAAGTCCGAAGCCAAGTCCGCCCACACAATGGAAATGGCGACAATCCTTCAGGTACCAAACACTGCAACTCCAAAACCTTCTCATTAGCACTTTCCCCACACATCGCCGTCCATCTCATTCGCATTTCCATGCAGATGAGTCTCGGTCGAGAATCACATTCAAAATGCCATTTCAAATTGCAATCACCATTTCTTTCATCCTTTCATTTTCCCATTTCCTCAGCCACGATTATTATGCAAATCCATCGACAGGTAAGTGAGATGCACTTGTGTTCTCATTACAGCGTCACTTATGCAGGTATTTCTTTCTTGTTTGCACATGACGCGAAGCGATGTTTGAAGTGCCGTTAGTCCTAATCCCAATATTATCTCAACATTATTGCTACAGTCTCGTATGTACAACATGGTCAAAAGGCAAACGATGCTATCTACATGCCTCCGTATAATGTACAAACACTCCATTTACCGGTTTGTCAACAATTTTATCCCCTTGCAAACCACTCCAACAAATTAGATATATGCGTGAATTGATTTTTCAACAACACATTACATCCATATGTAAGCAGAGCGATTCCCATTTGACTCAGTGCCTCTATTCAAAAAGTAATTATTATTTTTGCCTCTTTTGAGTCAAAGTGCGTCTCTTTAGTTTATTGAATATCTTCTTCCTCATCATTAAATTTCACAATATTTTACTTGATATTTCTTCCTTTGCTCATTAGTTGAATCCTAGATTTTAGAAGTAATATTTTTGCTAAAAATTGCCCCCTGATTTTTCTCATTTTCCTTAAGTTTGTCAGAATCGGAATAAATGACTGCGATTGAAACCTCTGCATTAAAATTACTAGATAGTAGCTTTTGCATTGTACCAAAGTTGTCTAATTGCTTGTATACATAATTAAATAATGGGCGACTTGTGTTTCAGCAGTCCGTCTTATCGTTAGTCTTCGTCTTTCGTTGGTGTTGGTATTACGAATGGACCGTCTGGTTTTTAATGATTGGATTTGGTTTGAAAATTACCATGGGAGATAGACAGATATTTAATTGCTAATTCGCCTATCTCGTTTAAAAATACAAATTGGCAATAGTTAAGCGACTGCAACAGCCATTGACTTTTAATGCGGATAATGAGTGCTTACTGTGTTTATCGTGGGCAGGTAGTTGTGGCTTCTATGCTTTGCTCCGTCATCGTTGAGTCGTGGGTAGTAATGCATATTTATGGACCAACACTCACTAACCGTTTCAACTTGGCATTCCCTTTCCATTCACACATTTGACAAGCCAAGCTCAAGTGGACGATACCCACATGCCACTGCGGTCTTTGCTATGTAATGTAACGGTTGTGCCATTCAAGTGAAACGCTAGGAATTAAAAGCTAATAATAGTAAGGCACTTTGGGCACTTTGTTTTTTCATGCTCTCAAGTCTTTAACCAATACTTACTTGCGCCTTTACCCTCGTCTTAGTGTCTCAAGGACGCCACCGACAAACCCTCGACGAAGTTGCGCACTCACCATACCTTCTTCTTTCTTAATTAATCCTTGCCTCATATCATAATAATCGTAACACTAATAGCCGTCAGAGTAACACTAATAACGGTTATACATGTGGAGAGCGGATAATAATTATTGCATTGAAATTTCATAGCCCCTTAGCATTCCACGGCATTTCCATGTAAACGCATAGATTATTGATATTGATTGTGGGTGGATGTGGAAATGAAATATGTCAAGTGAGGTAGGCTGGGATAATTTAATTACGGTCTTGAAGACATTAGTGCTCGTTGCATCGTTTCATTTTCCGTCCTTTTAATCGCAATGCCGGCGGAAAGGAATAAATCATAGCACTGTCATATAGGCACGGACGTGCAGTGCATTGTATGCATTTACTTGACAGCTGATTTATGTGATTTTATATTGGAGACGAAGGCGCCATGTAATTACTCCGAGGCTAACGTGCAAAATCGTTTGGGGGACCAATTCAAATTGCACATGCGGGGCGTATCTGGACCACGTAGGGCTAAAGGAACCTTTTGGTATTTAAACGCATTTCCCTCGAGTGTTCAAACAAGAAACGATAACGAAACCGTGCAAAAGAATTTGGAAGGGATGAATTCAAACTACTGAGAGGAAAATACGGTCTTATGGAAGAACAAGAGACAGGCTTTAAAATGACTTATGCATTGCAATAAGTTAATAGCGTACAAGTCCGGATTAACAAGAGTCTTGGGAGTTAGCAGCTCGACATTTGAATCCGTAAGATGAGGAGCCTTTATTCCAGTTAAGTCAAGGAGGAATTCCGCTATGAAATCTAACGCTTATTCACACTTAACAAATTACTGGGAGTCATTCTGATCGATCAAATATAATTGCGGAAGCGACTAGCAATTTAGCCGTGTAATTTGCTGTTTTCAAATATTAATAATTCTGAGGGAAATGCCGTTTTGGAGTTGTCTTTCTTGTTGCCTCAGAGAACTAAAGTAGGTAGGTAATAATAATTACGGTTGAGCATTCGTAATTGGAGTCATGAGGAAGTCAGAATAATTTTTGAGACTTTGTATTAAATTAACAGGTAAAATAATTATAATTCGTTTCCATCCGTCTGCTCTGGTCATTTTGTGAATCTGTAGACTGGTTTATACTACTGTGACTTTCCTTCCTAGCCTTGTTCCCTTTCAATCAAATCTTTGACAAATTGACTTCGTGACCACGTCATTAATGTAACTGTCGTCTGTTATTGTTAAACGGACAAAGAGTGATGATCTTCAGAATACATAAGTGACCACTTAATTATGGATGCATGATTGCGCAATTGGGATACCTAATGGCAAGCTTAAGAATGAACAACAAAAAACTGGGTTTAGCGTCATTTGTTATTTTGAGTGAGCTGAAGTTTTTATTTGAAGGGATGAGTGGAGAGAAAGACTATTTCATCTGGATAGTTTCCTTTTATTTTCAAGTTCTCTTTCAAACTGATTTTAAATAACGGGATGAAATGTGAAATCCTACCCGGGAAAGTTTCACATTTGAGTCAA
>JAAXYX010004898.1:0-11680 GCA_036851915.1 Ptenothrix huangshanensis | reverse complement strand
CGCTTTTTTAAATTGTACGATTTTTTATATTGCACATTTTGCAAACAGTATCTGTTATTACGTTTTTTAAATGTGTCATTTGTTTTTACACTTTTAGAAAACCATTCATTTTTTTATTTCAACGCTTTTTTCAAAACGTGTGTTTTTACATGCAAACGCGTTTGGACTGCGAGATACGCTATAAATTTTCAGGTGCACTTTAGGTGAACTTGAGATGCATTCTAACTCTAACTGCCTTACAATTAAACTAAATACGAGTAGTTTATTGTCGTTTCAGATGAACACGTTTTTACAATGTAGTAACTGGAAGGTACGTATTATCGAACCTAGTGCACACACTTGAGTGACTTTCACTCCTGTCCCCAGCATGCTTATGTATATATCTATACCTACCTACATACACGTATAATTATATAGATCGTGAAGATACTTGTAGCAAGGGCGAGCGTATGCGTAGGTAAATAAAGTCTTCTTCAGTCTCAATCACAGGGGACTGTGACGGTGCTATACTAAGGATATAATATACTGTAGAAGCATTTTAGCAGAAGCAGAAACAGAACCAGAAGTTGAAATGCCTTTCCTCCACATGCAACACAAGAACAAGGAGGTGCCTTCTAGATATATGTGTATCGAGTTTAAGGACCTATATAGCTATGTAATTACATAGCTATAGCTTTACTATACGGACATTGTTTTGTGGAAAAGATGAATTTTAGCAAAGAATACATGCCATTGAGGATAGACTTGTGTTAAACGAGCGAAGAAAGCAGAAAACCATCAACAACCCAAAGAAAAATATTACTGAACCAAGCCCAAGCGAGGCAAAGCAAAGCGAGGCAAAGCAAAGAAAAGTAAAGTGAAGCAACCAAGCCATGCCAGCAGGCCTCGCATGCCCTGCCTTTCAGCCATCGTAAGCAAACATTCTCCATTGGAATTTTTGCTGGCACGAGTGCATTTCAATTTTATTTCCTATTCTCTGAACCTCTAAACTTTAATTTTAAGCAGAGTCATACTTTTCTTCTAGTTCTTCTCCGTGCTCTTTTCTACTACTTGGAGTACTACTATAGTACTACACTACACTCCTGCTGCTACAACCACGACCACTACAACTACCACTACCACTACGACTACCGCTGTAACTCGTTTCCTTCTCTCCCTCCCCCATTTGTACAGTTGGTCCGTTTAGATGTGAGGAATTCAGAATGATCTTTGTATGTAAATTCAATCTCTAGTTGTACAATAAATCTAATTTACGTATAAATTGGAGACTCGCAACTTTCCATGGTGATGGTGGCTAAAAGTCCTGAAACGCCTACTAACCCATGATATTCCCATACCCCTTAAATATTCACGTAAGCCCAGATTTTTATTTCCTCCGCTCGGGTATTGCACAACAAAGGGAACATGTGAACAGCTGAGCAATTTTAGAAAAAATAAATAATACAATTCAACTATATTCTGATTCTGGTCCTCGGTCTGGCTCTGGCTCTGGGTCTGGGTCTGGGCCTGGGCAAAGGATCTCCGAGGTCGACGTCGTTGTCGTTGTCGATGTCGATGTCGATATGATGCACATGTTCAATTTCATCGCTTCCTCTTCCACATCTACATACACACTACAGCTCTTTTTCCACCAACTAATTTACTTTCACTCTACATTTGCCTATGTGGCATTGACATTGTTATTGTCATTGGTCCTTGCCCATGGCGATCANTCGATGTCGATATGATGCACATGTTCAATTTCATCGCTTCCTCTTCCACATCTACATACACACTACAGCTCTTTTTCCACCAACTAATTTACTTTCACTCTACATTTGCCTATGTGGCATTGACATTGTTATTGTCATTGGTCCTTGCCCATGGCGATCACTATTAACATGGCATGCTAAGTAATTTACCTACCATTCATCAATGAGATGAATGGCGATGTAATGGTAGTGAGGCATGTGGGCCATGATATTTCAATTTTCAATCTTTTTCTTGGATGTATATATAAGTAGGTAGGTATAGAGAGAAGAAGAAGAGAACAAGGACAAGCATTGATGCAACATGGAGTCTGGGGGAGTAGAGTCAAATAGCTTGGCCTCGTTTCCTCAGCAGACTAAATAATCTGACCGAATTTCATTCAATGCAGGATTGTTAAGCGGAATAGTCTTGACAGCCACATTTCCTTGCGGTAGTTAGACGAGCCAGGAGTTGGAGATTTAGCTACAGCTGGAGTTGCAGCTTAGAGGTAAATGAGCGAACGCAAAAATGGTGTAAATCACGAGAAGTGATTAGGTGTGAATGCTATGGATGGAATATGGAATCTCGCTCTGCTCAAGATAAATATACTCCAAGGATGGAAGTTGTTAGCTTACGTTGTTTTATTGAACAAACCGACCAACCATTAATACTTCACGACTAACCACTAGACGTTTGTGGGTCTGCCACTGTTTCTCTTTCTCCTTCCACGTCTTCCTGTAGGTCTGTCTGTGCAATGTGTCTACCACGAAAGACAAAGACATACACCTAATTAGGCTCTCATGATCTTGGTCTTAGTCTTGATGTTGGTGTTGGTTTTTCTAGTAAAGAGTTGCAATCTGCATTACATACATACCCCAAAGCAAGGATGAGCGTGTGTTACGTACACTACAAGAGTCTCACAGGAAATACGTACCTGGGTAATCAAGGATAGTAGTTTTTCAATTGTTAATACCTACAAAATATAACAAGGTGGAAAATCTAATTCTCTGATCTATATACCTTGATTTTTCCAAATTGGGATTTATTTCTGCTCTGATTTTCTCCTTTTGAACTTGTGTTATTAGTTGAGTTATTACTATCGGAGTCAAAGGAACAATGGTAGCGTCGTTTGTTTGCTTTTGCTTTTTTTAAACATCTCGGTTTGAGTCCCATATCAAACTTGACATAATAGTTGTACTAGTATTAAGCACACAGAAGCCCAGACTTACTATGTAAATAGTAAGTTCATATTTTTCTGTTTGTTATTACAGAACGAGGACTTTGTAGACTGTCTAGCTAGAAGGAGGCACATAACTACTAGACAAACACGGAATGTAAAACATACCTAAATTGACTCGGATGCTGGAACCGGAGCTGGAATTGCATAAAGCATGCATGAATGAAATCAAGTCAAGCCTAGGAAGTTTTGACAAAGAATCCCTGCTGACTGCGAGCAAAAAATCAGGACGTTGAAGTTAATTTGGTTGAAGATACTAAGAAAACGTCAGAATTGGTGGATTGGTAAAATGACTGAATTATGTTGGCGAAGAACTAACTATAAGTAAGCCGAAGATGATAAGCTACATAAGTACCTTACGTATATTATCAGAATATCGTTGTGCTGAATTTGAAAACCCCGAGAGGAAATGGCAGTATGTAGTGTGGTGTAGTGTAATGTTGGCTTGGCTCCTGTCCCTACACCCCACTCGACGTCAAACAATTCATAATATTAGCATGCTGTGTACTAATCCCTTTTATGTTGTTATACTTTTCTTGGCCTAATGTTAGGATCCTGGAATGATGAAATCCAACGCTTGGAATATAAAGGAGACAGTGTATCATATCTCAACCATAATGAACTATAATCCCTCATAAAATTACCGTATAAACTTCCACTGCATACAAATCTACATGAGCTTTTTTTATTTTACAGTGAATAATAATGCCCCACTACTTATGTACTGTATGTGTGAGTCCATGTCTCTCGCTGAGGTTTCCTTAGCCTCATCATCAGTTTGGATAGGATTGGATTGCGGTGAGGATGTTGTTGTAAGTCTACGTTTGTACTGGTTATATTATAGGCTTCGTCCTGGTCTGGTCCCGTTTTCCAGGATAAATATTTGGAGACAACTGGAGACGGAGACGGATTGTGTATTCTGTCAAGCAGTTGAGTTGAATCCATTTTGAAGGACTTTTTTGTGCAGACATTTTATCTCTGCGTAGATAACGATGGGATCCTTGTGCTAGTGTTATGCATGCAATGTACATACCTACATGAAGAAAATGTTGCTATTGCTGTTACCCTTACAGTGACCGCATAGAAGTAAACTGCACATTGTAAATAACTACTATGGCGTTTGTGAATGTGGAATACATAATCTGTCAAGGATGGAGAGATACAGTGAGACGTTCATGCAGAGCTGGAGCGTTTGCGTTCCCTTGGCTGAGATGTTCTATCGTAATCGTAATAGTAATAGTAATAGTAATCGTAAAGTAGGGAAAGGAAGCACAGTATTTTTCTGTATGATGTCACTCCCCAGTACCGGGCTATTACTGTAAATGTGTATGTGTAGTGGAGTAGAAGTTTCCAAGTCTAACGATAAGTCCATTCTTATAGTTCCGGGATCTAGATCTAGGAGCATGAAGACGTTCGTTCCTACAAATAATCTGCGAGTCGAGTTGTAGACGTATCCAATTATTTACACTAAAGACTTTTGGACCCAACCTGACCCGCAGACGTTGACCCCGTCAAAATGAGAATGAAGAAAGGTCTGATGATGAGAGCGCTACGAACAACTGCAAAATCATCCAAAGATATGATAATCTGGTGGTGAATAAGAAGTACTAGTATTTGCAGTAATTAAATGGGAGAATTTCTAAAACTCTGTTTGAAAGCAAGAGCTGAGGGAAATCCCAAAATAGTGTTTTAGAAAGTTGTTAATCAACAGGTAATCTCGGATTTAAGTATGAAAGTAATGTAGCACTAGAAAGGAAGCTACTTGTGAGACAAATAGATGAATAGAAAGGAGGATGGGATAATACTATGCTACGATTCTACCATAGCATGCTTTGGGTTACCTTTGAATAATTTCTTTAGAAGTTACTCATACACGGTAGACTTTGGTTGAAGATAGTAGATTGGACGGAAGCTTAAAATCTTCTTTAGAATTAAGCCAGCTAGATTTGATTGCTAAAGGTGCAAATCCAATTTCATTTTTCCAGCGGCAGCAAAAATGAAAAACTGACTATGCATGCGTACTTAGTTGAGATGTAGGAACATATATCTGTAGGTGGTATTTTCATAGATGAATGAAGTAGCTGCGGTTGTGGCGTGGCTGGAACACAGTACAGTCACAGTGTTCAGCTTGAAAGTATGCATGGCCTAGTTCTATATAGAAAATCTTTGCGCCTCGATGATGAGCCTTAACAAATTTCATTTGTAACCGAAAAGAAATCTACATGAATTCAATTGCCAGGAGGCAAAATTGTTCCATTTGACTTTTGTTTCTTCTCCCAATTGTACTCAACGCATTCACATCACATCATTCACATGGGATATAATTTTTCAACCAAAAATGATTTATTTTCTAAGACGCAGACACAGTCAATGGGTTTTCCGGTACAGTAATTTTCCAGCTTCCCTCTTTTTTTATTGCAATGGATCCCGAGTTCCTTCCCTACTTGATTAAATTTTCTAGATGGAGCAGGACCATTGCATTCGACTCTATGCAAACCAAGATGCTTTGCTTGTACATTGTTGATTCGGCAAAACTAAATTTTTCATCTTTGATATTACTTAGGCTTCTTTATTCAATTCCAATTTGATTTTTATGTAGATATACATAGGTATGTCTACACACACACACACACACCAATACCAATACTCGTCGATATTTTTCTCTAGGAAAAATTGTCGTCATCGAAATCAAAAAACGTCATCGAAATGGATGCCATAACATTTCTCCATGATGAATCAGAATCAGAATACAGTTTCCTTTTATCTGATTTTCCACTTGTGATTTTATCCCACGGAAAGGCAAAGTATGATCGATTTGAACAGTACTTTGTCATTTAATGTCATTCCATTCCAAGTCAAGTCAAATCGAGCCGAGTCGAGTCATTTTGTCTGTCTAAAGTAGCCTCAAGAATGTGTAATTAAAAGAGGTTAAAAGTTTTTTCCTTTTTAAAATCTCCAAGCGTGACTTGCATTGCCATTGCATCTAGACATAACTAGACATCGGTGGAAATATTGTGCTACGCCGATAAAGAGTTTTGACAGTTCTATTCATTGTGAAAACTCTGTCGGAAGTTTTTCAATCGGAACGTAATACTATAGGGATTACTAACACCGACGGAAATTTTCCGCTACAACATTTTCGTCTTGATTGACGTATCAATTTACGTTACACGCTATAATACATCAAATCAAATGTCCCACATAATTACATATAAGGCTTTCAGACGAGCCCTCAATGCTTTCGACTTGAGCGCCAAGTTCAAAACATTTGGCAGTGATGTGATGTGGATCTTGAATGTGGAAGAATTCAGGGAGAAAATTAGTTCTTCTCCTAATTATCGGCACCTCATTTGACTTGATTATTTTTCTTTTCTTTCAAACTAAAGAACTAAAGGTCAAGTTTATTTGTTTAGCAGGCTTCCTCGTGCTCTGAATTCTGAGGTTATTTTATTTTATTTTATTCGAGTTAACGGTCAACTGTTGGATAGTAAAATGTGACAGGTAATGGTAATTTCATATATTCTGTGTACTATGATTGTGACCCCTGTGGCCTTTAATTTTTAGACGCGTTTTTCATGCCTGTTAAAACCTGTTGTTGAGCAGAGCGCTTAGCCATGTGATAATGCGCTGTGCTTTTGCAGGTTTGTCATCATTTGTCATTTTGCCATCAATTTATGCATAAAGTAACGGTTGCTGCGGAAGTTTTGTGTCTCGTGTTTCGAACTGAAAGAAAGTGGGTGATTGGAAAAGATTGATTAAAAAATGTTTCTTACTTGACAAACATGCAAACTCCGGTGGGCTCCAATGCCCGGTGGATTCCTTTCCAGGAGGCAACAATACTATATTTCTGTTTGGCTGTCATGGGAATGCGCTGATCACAAGTATTTACATTTGAGCCTCCTGCAGCAGCAGAGGTGCCAGCACCAGCTCCACCCGAAGGTCCACCACCGGAAGTTCCACTTTTATCACCCTTCCGGCCACCTCCATCCTCATCTTCCTTACTTCCTGCACAGCCCATTCTTTTCTGTCGGGATGATGATGCAACGGCAAGACTTAGAAGTTTGAACCTACCCATAAAATACGATGGGAATCCCTTCCTCAGGCAGCATCATTTACAAAGACATGAATAGACCATGGAATTTGTGGGGGTGGAAGAGAGAAAGCTGTACAATGTTCCTTTTCGAAATTATTCTCTTTTTCTTCTTCCAATTGGATGTGGAGCACACAGCTGAAACACAATAGATTAGGTCACAAATACATAGTGATATAGATCTGGATTTCAATTCTACACTGCAGTACAGTAGATCCTAAAAATATGTGCGTAGGAACTATGAACTGGAAAAATACTTTCCACTGCAACAACAACAACTGGTAATCAAATTGTGAGGATTTTAAGCAACAATCAAAGGGACAGGGAGAATAAAGATGCCTGAAGATGATTTCAATAAATCGTGATAGTATTCCCTTCGAAATCCAGGCTATCTGTAGAAGGATGTGATTGTGCAAACATTGATCCTTTGAAGAAATGAATCCTTTGATTGCATGTTGTTCCCGTGGAATGTCTTTTCTCAAATGTTCACCTACAGTACTCTAGTTGATGAAGGAAAAGGGTAAATAAATGTAGCGTCAGCTCAGTTGCCAGTAGACATTTATTACACTCACAGTAACACCGATAGATATATAATTAGTTAGTCAATACATTTCATTCGGCTAACACACAATCAGTTCAGCCCAATTTTCCACAGATTCTCACTACTCCCATTCCATGTCTTAGGTGCATGTTATTACATCTATTTCTTGTACAAATCCTACCAAAATCGCCATCTATTAAACTTGATTCATCGTAATTTATGTAGTTTAATTTGGAATGGAGCACAAGAAGTGCAGGAGAGGTAGTAGAGAAGAGAAGACGCACAAGTTGCTTCCTTCTTTGTGTTCGTGTAGGTAAGTATATGGGGGTAGGGAATCGAATTGAATTGCAATATTCAGTGTTCTATTGGTTATACCTGTATTTGTATGTGCAAGTATCGTTCAGTCAGGCAATAGTAGTAGTAGCAGTAGTTGTGCTACCGTGCAGTTGGGAAGTTGTACTAAATCATTGGGAGAAAAATAATCACAAAAGAAATTTAAATGGGAATGGTTCGTACGTGTAGCTTCAATCTGATGCTCCAATCTCAAGAATTTACTGAGTATTGTTACGATTTCCCTATTTTATTTCAGCCTTTCACTTCGGACGTTCACAATTCAAGTCTGTGAAGACGCAGACACAAAAGGAGTGAATTGAAATTGAAAATTCACCAGATGAACTCAAATGATGCAGAACTAGGAGTTGGAATTCGGTATTGGTTTAGGATCTAGAGAAAGGAAACGGGAGCATTCTTACATGCCACCGTTCCCGATCCGATCCGATCCGATGCATTGGGTTCACAACTCACAACTTAATACTCGGAATGAGAGACGATGACTATTTCGATGTCGATGTTGAAGATGAGGGACCCTCGATGAGAGACGAGACAAGGAACTGTTTCATCTTTTTATTCCTTCAAATTTCATCTGCTCCACGCCCTACCGACAGCCTCATTTTCCTCCTCTCCTGTCATTTTCATATTCCATCATCAACGACTACTACCATGCTAATGTAATTAGTCCTGGAATTACAAGAAATGGGAAAAGGAAAGGGAATCGGAGCACTTTCATCAACCTTTTCCACCACCATTACTACACCTTACAAGAGCAGTTGTTAGCTATCGAAAGTCCCTTCAATTTCTATGCGATTCCTTTCATTTCTTCTTGCAGCAGTTATGTACCAACCAACCAATCATCTACAAGCATCGTACATTTAATCCGCTGAGCAGAATCAACGATAAATATTGGTTCGTTTTAATTCAAAAAAACTCCATGCACATTTATGTATGTAGGTAGGTTGGTAGTTGGTGCAATCGAATGGTAGCAGAGAGATAGTGAACAGATATGGACCTATCCTACACTACTACTCTCCGTCAATATTTATTTGATTTTATAAAAAGTTAATATATTTTTCTTGATTGCTTTCCTCGCACAGGTAGCGTTTGCTTCTTTCCTGAATTCGATAAATAATGGCCCCTAAGAAACTACCAAGAATAAGAGGATTTCGGGAGAACTCCTCGATCCTCGATCAATTGAACGATGCGATGCTGCATTGGTTTTTGTATAGGTATACCAACTATTCTGAACCATCGACAAAAGTTGGGTTTCACGAAGGGCTCTGTGTTTGTGATACGGAGAACTTATTTTTATCCCACACACACACGGGTTTATTTTCAATCTCCACTCAACTATAGTTCCGATTCAGATTTGGAGAAAGGAATACTCCTCGCTGTTTTTTTCCTGCCATACACTTGAAAAGTTGAAACTGCAGTCCTGTCACAGACCCAAGGTGCTTAGCTTTTGAATATTTTTTCGTATTCCCGCACTCACTTCGGTTATTCCTAAGCTGGTTTGAGTGAGTTAGTGAGTGAGTGAGTGTAATGTAAGTGCAGGAGGTATGTGTGTAACAGAAATCACGCTATTCTTTGGCCGAGATTTCCACGTTTTTTCTTGTGTTCACAGGACATGGAATGTTGAACGCGGATCCAATATCCGCTCAGCTTACGACTTGCAGTTGTATCGTCGTATGTAGCACAATTTGATGGAGGTTCCATGAGTGACGAAGGAGAGAAAGAGAATCAGTGTATATCCTTCTCATCTCACTAGTCAGCCCTGTATCGTCTACCTTTAACACATCTCAAGTCAAGTCCAGTCAAAATCGATCCCAAGAAGCTTTCATCCACAGAACAACTCACAAAAGACTGACAGAACCTCCGTTATCTGGTTGCGTCTTCGATAAATCTACTTTCCATCCTGTGTACATGTGGGAGTGGGAAACAAACCAACAATATCGAATCAACTGAACTGGACTGAACTCAACCCAGCTGAGCAATTCTTTTACCCTTTTCCCAGCTAATTCCATACTCTTTCTAGGAACGATATTAGAAAATTAGATACTCCAGCTCCAGTTCCAGTTTCACTTCCAATGCTGGAGAATTACAAGTATGTTATCCTTTCCCCGAAGAACAATCACTTGCGTGCAATCATTTCCCTGCTTCGATGACACGAATTCGTTTTTTATCTTTTTCTCTACGTACTTATACCTTATTGAGCAAGACCTCGCTTCCACTGTAGACTTGGATTTCGAGATTTCGATTATTTTTCTATGGATTTCTTGTAACTCACAATATTCTATAATCTATCTTCTTACGACTTAAGCTTTGTAACTTACAATGCAATAGTCATATAAGAAAACAATAAAAAGCCTGAATTTGACGATAAGAAACCGGCTAGAAAAAACAGTGGATTAGTTAAAATACCGATATCAGTGGAGGCTTGGAGAACCTACCTTTCCATTCCAAAATGGGATTCTAACGTGCAGCTACATAATTACTTGAACCAAAAACGAATCGAGTCACAAGTATTTATATATATCGCACATTAGTTTAGCATTTTTTAATCACACATTTTACAAATGAACTGGTGGATGTATTATTATCACTAGTGTGTGCCAGCCTTCAGAGAGATAAACACGTGGCACATGTGCGCACTCAAGGTCTAGTCCTAATGGCTTCGAAGGAGTTGAGCTTAAGTAATTATGGTAATTAAATGCCATTTAATCATTCCTGAATTGAAAATTTGTTGTGTAACCGAAACCAAGCAGGTAATTGCGTATGTATCCTATACGCAGTTCCTCCCAGTCTCCATCCGTTCAAGACTCTAACCACAAATTTAAGGACGGAGCATGGAGTGAGCGACTGACTAAATTCGAAGCCAAAGCCAAAGCCACAACTACAAATGTAAATATACGAAAACGAATACAAGTACGAGTACAAATACAACTGGAAGAGAACAACTACAACTACAACTACAGCTCCTCATATCGACATGGTCGGGGATACCAAAAGATTCCAAAGGAATTGGATTCTTGCAAGAGTAATCGTAATAGTGGTTGTACCTACCTACCGAGTTCCATCTACAATTATAGCCGTATAATAACACGGTGACGGTGACTGTGACTGTAATAGCATGTACCACACATAAAGCACCTGCTGATCGTAAATTCCACTTTACATTCACTTCCATTCCATTTGCTCCCAGCCCAGTTATCTGCATGCATCGATTAACTTTGCAATTTCTAAATTCATCATTCTCCATCCGAGTGTACAATTTCAATTTATTATCCCCTTTTTTGCTTTAAATATTTCTAGTTTTTTCCTTAGCAGGTCTGGATCTTGGTTTTGGTCTTGGTCTTGGTCCATGGTATATAATGGATTTAAAAAGGAAAGAATTGAAATCACTTTTGCATAAAAGTTCTCATTCTTTATATTGTGTATCTCTAACGATCACTCTTCGTCGTCTCTCTTCATCCCATGCTTTTATTATACACACATATAATACAGATATCCCTCCCACACTGGGTTGGATTTGATCTCGTTCTCTTCCGCTTTATAACTCCTTCTATTCCACATAGCAAAATCCTTCCTTATTCATCTTGTATCAGTATCAGTATAAAGGACAATTAATTACTTGTTTGAAATTTGTAGATATTGAAAAGGAATTCGTGAATTCTACACCGGAATTCCAATAGCATTCATAATTTACTCGAGTTGCTAACATTCAGTGAAACCATTGGATTGGCTGAAAGGG
>JAAXYX010004897.1:0-11681 GCA_036851915.1 Ptenothrix huangshanensis | reverse complement strand
TTTAAAAAGCAAATAAAGCAAACAAGTTTGAAAAAGTGTAAAGATTATCTAGAACTGCCTTTGAAACAACCTAAACTTTTTTACGAACCAAGGCAAAATTTAAATTACATATCTTTGAGTATATATTTTTAGAATCTATATGATTTACTCCTATACCAAATTTTGGATGTATTTACAACCCAGTTTGCCTTATCTCAATTCATGAATTCTACAACTGCCGAAAATCCCGCGTGTGTGTAAATTTTAACCCAGTTAGCATGTAGGTATTCTTGTATTTTAAAATTGTCATTATTAGGCACCAGTATTACCATACAACATAGCAAGGCCTCCAGTCACTGTTGTAGTGACGACTATTCTTTGGCTTCGCCACTTTACTAGATGTACCATGTGTACCATAATAGTAGTTTTGCTTTCTGTTTTTGATTCTGTTTTTTAAAGGGTAAAAAGGAAAGGTGTCAAAATTGAAATCGTTCAAATATTCGAATGCCAAGTGTTCGAAAGTTAACTTAGCACTTATTATATGTGAGATGTTCACTGTGGTTGTATGGTAGTGTGTACTAATAATGTGTGAATTACAGCTGACTGGCACGGGGCCCTTGCTGTGTTTGTATTTTGATCAGTGAGACTGAATTTGTAAATGGATAATCCGTGTCGCGTAAATAATAATGTTGCTATTTGCTACCCTCATTATCATTGTATTTGTATGGGTCACTGGGTGTCGGTTTGAGTGAATTTAATTTGCTTGTTAACTCTGTCTGTCTGTCCACCTGACAGACTGACTGGCTGACCAAATAAACAGACTGTGTGGAATGAAAAGCGATTTTATATAGAATGAAATTGAAATGCAAAGTGCCTATTTTTTGGAATTGGAATTGGAAATTGACACAACGGATGCTTATGTTATGATTATGATGGAAAGTCAAAGTCAGAAATGAGGTCAGTGGCAGTCAGTGCATGCATAGTTGATTTTGATGATGCTTCAGAAAGTATTGGTCAAATTGCTCAGATGTTGTGTGGGATGTTCTTGTTCTTGTTCTGGTTCAGTTCTGGTTCTGGTGCTGAATGCTATGGTATATGTAGTTGCTTGCTTTTGCTTGGTCATCTTGACGTTATTTTGACAATGAAGCTTTAATTTAATAACCCTGCTGTCTTTTGACTTTTGGAGTCACAGCACTACAGACAGGTTCGAATTTGTCTGCCTCTGAACCCTTTGGAAATTATGAACTAAGCTAGCACTTAACGCCTGAATTATCATTGACAGTGCGTTCAGTTACAATAATTTACCTTTGAAAGTGAATTCTAAATGACGAGTGAAATGCCACTGGAATTTAAAGTGCGATTGTTCCTTCAATATTTGCTAAATTAAGATAGGTGCACCTTGTTCATGTTGTCTCTTGTTTGATTGTGATGATGATGGTGTTTTGTGGTATGAATATTGACTATTTTGATTTGTTATTGTTTGTAACCGTTGGCGTTGGAGTGACATTATATTACATATGTATGTATTGGTTAACGGCAGTGAGTAGTAAAGCTAACCTCATTATGGAAAGATTTATTTAAGAATCGTACTTGGGACTTGACTTGATTTGACTTGAGTGTGTCGTGTCGCCACAGTCATAATCCATATTAATATATAACATCTAAAGAGGCATTTAGGCATCTAGACATGTAGACATTTAGTGTGTTTTGACTGCGACTAATTTGGTGGTTTACTAAGTGCCTTTTCATTCATTATTGAAATGGAAATGACATATTTTTGTGTTGGCGTATATTCTGTGTTTGTGTTTACTTTTTCTTCAGCTACTACATACTTTACTGCTACTCTGGTCGCTGTCATTGTAAGGGAATTGATGTCATTAATAATAATAATAATAATAATAATGGATTACCCATAACCTGGTTCTGGTAGTATTTCTTAATGACGATGGGCAATTGTTTCTGTTTCTGTTCCTTGCTACGGTTTATATTAATATGTCATTAGTTAATATTCTGCACTATCAAATTAATGTGGTTAACAGAGTAACAATAACTTGATTTAACTTTGTTTGTACTGTGTGGCGTTTACACCCTGAGGGATAATATTAATATTTAGTGTCATAATATTGAGATGAGAGTCTAGTATAATGTACTTATAGTCTACCATATTTTATTGCTAATTTTTAATAATTATTGCTACTCTGTGTGGCTGGCCTGTCAGCGTCACCATTACCATTAGTAGTACCGTCAGCGTCGCTATAATCATTATTGTCACTGCCATTCGGTAGTGGCCAAGCCGCCGCCATAGTCACATGTGGGACCTGTTTCGTCTTGATGGCGATGTTGATAGTGACAGTGACATGAGTGGCAGTCAGTTGGTCTTGAATTAATTTAAGTATGATTGATGGATGCGCTTGCCGTTTGTTTGTGTGATTGTCATGTTTTTATTTTCATTATTGCCTTTATTATTAAATGTTTTGATTGGAAATGTGTGTTGGAGACGTGATGCGATGTGATGTGATTTGGCGATCTTGGATCGATCACTGTGTGTTACCATTTTGTTTATATTTGATTGATTAATCGATATTTGACATATAATTACGATCATGTCTTGTTTTTGATAATGGTAGTTGTAGTTTGTTCGTAGCGTCGGCTTTGAATTTACTTTTTTGGTTTTGGTTTAGAGTTTGAAATTGATTTGATTTGATGTTTGAGTTAGAAAGCTAGAGCGGTTTACTTTTGAGAATGGATTGCTTTTGTACTAATTAATTGATTGATAATTGATTCATTTTGGTTATTAGATTTGATATTGATTTTGATACACTAATATGGATTGATGATTGATTTAACTGAACTCGTTTCTTGATTTCAATGGGATAACTTGTGATTGAACTTGCGATTTTACTTGTGATTTGTAGACAAACGCCGCCGCAATTATGACCAGACAGGAGCAAATAATTTCAATATGGGTTCCAACACGCGCAAGAATAATGAATACAATGACTTTGACTCCTTCTCCTCCTTCAAGTTCCGCACTCCGGAGGAAGTGTTTAGGGAATTTTTCCGGGGCGACCCATTTGCTGATCTCTTTGGACCACATTTCTCTACTCATCACAGACATCATCAGAATGGTCATCAGAACGGTGGTGGACGTCATGACGGTCGCAACAATATGGAAAGAAGTAATGGACATGCCCCGGTTCATCAGTCATTCTTCACACCCTTCGGTCTGGGCATGAGTTTAGATCTAACTTCATTTGGACTGGGCGACGACTTCTCTTCGTGGGGTCATAATGGTGGAGTGGGAAACGTCAGAAAGACCAGCACCTCCACACGATTTGTCAATGGCAAGAAAATTACTACAAAAAAGTATGTTTCTCACAATTTATTTTGACATTTTTAACATTGTAATTTACACTATATATGTGTAACCTACCTATCTGAATTACTGGGATAATAATAATGCACGTTATTAATGGTTTTATTTTGTTCGAAATTGTTTGTAGGGTGGTAGAAAATGGAAAGGAGACGACAACAATTTTTGAAAATGATGCCCTGAAGTGCAAGACTGTTAGGGATATTGTGTATCGTTAAACAGAGACACTCATTGTTGAACTCATAACTTAAGCAAGTAATAAGTATGCGTGTGTGTTTAGTTATATAATTATATAGACAACAAATGAAATCAAGTTTAAAACTTTAATGAGCGCAAAAAAGTTAAAGTTGAAATGTCAAGCGTCAATCGTAATTAATTATTGTTGTCATATAAGAAGAAGGTCAAGGTGGTTATAATTATTATTATCTAGTTAATAATGACAATGCAGTGGCATGACATGACATGACATAGCGGTTCATTATTACCTACGAAATATCCCCAATACATATAGTATTGTTATTACAATTATTGTAATATATATTATATAAAATTACCTACATATATATTAATATTGAAATCAACATAAAAGTTGTGTAATTAATTATATACTATTACAACTTAGCAATTTTGCTGTCAACTATCAAACTATCACTATCACTATCGTCAGAGCTCATCTGCTTCCGCTACTGTCATTACACGATATAATTATATGTAGGGTCTGTCATCTAACAATTATTGTAATCCATTGATAATTCAATTACCATTCAAGCACCAACCAAAACCAAAAGGAAAATCAAACCAAACCAACCCACGCTGAATAACAAAGGACGACTGAAACTCGACTTTCGATTCGAGTCGCAGAAAGAAAAGTAAGGAAAATCAATCTATGAACGTTTTAATTAATTAAACACACAATGAGAAGATACATAGAGTTGCTGCACAACAAACCAAAAGACCTAGAGAAAACAAATGAAGAGAAATAAATACCACAAAGTCAATGCTGCGTATTACAAGTGTTTTTAATTTCCAAAAATCCTTTTCTACTTTACACCCTACGATCTAGAAGACAGCGATAACTAACAAAACATTTGTAATGACAACTTAATGTAATTATTATTTGATTTTTAATAATGAATAAATAAAGTAAAGTGAACAAAGTTAAAGTGATGTCGTTGACCCCACAAATTTAGTACATTGCTGCAGAGGAAAGGTGTACGGAGCGAAATGATATTGCGAAACATTAATTTCTGCAGATCTACCTACTACTAGTAAGCTAAACTATAGATACTACTGTTATAAGGAAAATCAAATAAACTTGTTCCTACAATCAGCATTATAAAAGTTTATAATACAATAAGAATTTATTTGAGAATAATTTAAATTAAGATGAAACCACTGGAAATTTAATGTAATAGAATTGTCGTTGCGCAATATAGCAAAGCAGACATTTGTGTCATTTTCACTGTTGGTGCAAAAGAGCAACACACAGTGATCTTTGACACTAATCCAACATTTGGAAATATTTGAATAGTTGATCTTGAGCTGTTACATTATTTCCAGCTTGCAGTTCTATTGCAATTTGAAATTTATTGTGCAGTTTCAATGAAATCAAGTAACTCAAAACTCAAAAGCCGGTATACAAGAGAAGAATGTATTCGTAAAAATATTATACGTACTAGAATAAAAAAGCAGTAACTTACTAGTATAGGGATCGATTAGCAGCGTATTAAATTAAAAACAGTGACCGTGTAAGCTTAACTTACGGGACAAAAGCAACAGAGATACAATCACTTTATATGTAATGCCATTGTCAGTGGTTAGTATTCTGTATTTGTCTGTATAAATTAATGTTTAGTATAGACTATAATGGAGAAAACTTGTAGAGTATCAATATCAAAATCAATTACTGCAAGTTTGCAACGCTGTAATGAATGTTATAATTAATCTAAAAATAATATTATACTGACAGTGTTGTATAATTCTTATTGGTAGATCGCTAGAAATTTAAGGTGATCTAAATGTCAGATGTTTCATAATGATTATATTACTGTTATCTACAAATACGAAAATCAATGAACGCCAAGAGGAATGAGTTACAATTTACAATAATAATATTAAATATTATTTACAAGGGAGATGCCATGATAAACTTTTGTATACAAATCAGATTATGGGATAACGCATTACGCACTTATTTATTTGGTAGTTTGTTGCAGTGCGTAGTTTGTTATTTGTTGTAATTATTTTATTAGAAATTTTATTTCATGTACGAATACGCCTTGGTATGGATTTATAGCAATGTTGATTTGTGTCAAAGTCAAGATATTTCAATTCAATACATAATTTGTTTCTCGGTCCGATTTAATCAGTTAGGTATTGATTATGTTATCAAATTTGAAA
This sequence comes from Ptenothrix huangshanensis, assembly GCA_036851915.1. Classification (NCBI taxonomy): domain Eukaryota; kingdom Metazoa; phylum Arthropoda; class Collembola; order Symphypleona; family Dicyrtomidae; genus Ptenothrix; species Ptenothrix huangshanensis. Next base: position 5,929 of record JAAXYX010004897.1, on the reverse strand, counting down.
TAGGGTTCTAGAGGTCGAAGTGCATTGCATTGTTATACTATGCGATGAATATGCATTTGGAAAAATTAAACTTTTCGTTTCATAGTAGGATTTTCTAACGCGGTTTTAATTTTGGTTGGATTTTTCATTTGGCTTTGACTTTGGTTTTAGTAGCCAGGAATTATCTTAGAAATCAGAGAAATACATACACACATCTACTAGCAGCAATAATTATACACGCAATCAATACACACAGATATTAACAACTATAGGAAGAACAAGCAATGGAAGTAAAATCAACATGCATAATAATACTAAATACACAATATTATATTTTGCTAATATTCTTTTTATTTATATTACAATAAATTGTAATAGTTCTATTTTATTTTGTTTTATTTTAATTCTACTAATTTGTTATAATGTTAGTTAAATACTATTGAATGCTTACCCCATTTGATTTTTTGAACTTGAGTTTAAAAGTTAAATGGAATTTTGATTTCAATTTTTTTTAAACAAATTTCAATTTGGAATTGGATCCTTGCGCTGCCTATATTATATCAAATTACATTATAGATTACAATTATTACATAACTATTAGTGTGTATCGTATCCTATGTAAAGGGTAATTATATTAGTTAGGTTTGATTAATTAATTGTATGAATTAAGTACAGCTATTCTTATTACCTATTATTGTACTGAAACGTTATTAACTTTGGATTAAGTACTTGAATTGAACTAAAACATGAATAAATGTATTATTATTATTAAATCATATACATATTATTATTAAGAAAACTACACAACTTATTAGTTTATGGTAACTACTGTTATTTCTATTACCATTATACTATTATCGTTAATCGTTATTTGCTAGTATCAGTAATCATAATTTTTGGTTTAATTTTAAATTGTAAGATTAATAGTGAAAATACAATTAATATCATGCATTTTTTGTATCATGTACATAAAGAATTTAATGACGTCATTAAAACTAGTTATAAATGAAATGATAGCGTTTGGTAGGCTGACTTTTACTTTTACTTCACTATGAATACTAAATGCTAAGCTGAAGAGAAAAGAATTCACATCATTTCTTTTATTGGACACAACAAGGAATAGTGAATAAGTAATTATACATAGTTGATCGTGTAAGGAAATGCATAATTGCAACAATAGTAATAGATATTTAGTCTGCAGTCTGGATGTTGTTTATGTATTGTGTGTCATTACAGTGTAGTAATTAAGAAATATCGTTTTCGTTTGCGTTGGTCTTGGTCATTGGATCGGATTCGGTGTGTTAGGTATGTTGGCGAAATGTGAATATGAAATAGCTTTTGAATGATAAAAGTTAGGAGACCAGAAAGAACCGTTTTAGTACTAAAGATTCATGGTTTATTGTTATTGCTGCCAGGGTCAACGTCAGCGTCAACGTCAACTGTGACAATTATGTTATTGTTGTCGTTGTCGATGCCGATGTGAATGTCGATAAAAGGATACGATACGATAATGCAAAGTAACAGTGCATAATTACAATTAAACACACCTAGTGTAATATGTCTAGGAAAAAGAAATGGTTGTATGAAATAAATTACTAGAATGTACACAAAGAAGATGGTGAGAGAAGACAAAGAGACATATTATAACAATATTACTAATATTATTACCATGAAATATTGTTATGTAATCGTAATTCGTAACTGTAATTGTAATTATCGATTGATAGACGAGGTTCAGCGGAAAAGCAAGGAACTATTACTGCAATGAAATGAAACATAGGCATTTGTATTTGTGATATAAAAACAAGAAACTTGATTATTATTACTATTAACTCATATTAATTTAAAAAACAGTAAACATAAAAACAGCATTACATATCTGTGCTAATATAATCAAAATAATCAAATGTCGGAAAATAAATCAAGAGTTTTCAAGTTCACCTGAGTCGTTCCTGTGAGTTGTTTCTTTTTTCAACATTAAACTAACAAAGCTAAGGTTAAATGTTTAACTGCAAAATATTATTATAAACCCTATCATGGTGTTTCAATTGCATATAACATTTATGGCTATAATAAAACAACCCGCATTAATTTACGTACATGTAACATGTAATTGGTTTATGTTCTAAATTAAAACAAAAAAATTGTTTGTCTACAAACTATTTTATTAAAGGAGAGAAAAGGACGGATGCGTGGAAGCTTCTGTTTAATTTATAAGTGTGACTATGGTATCATTTATTTTGACTGTTGACTTCAGTGACGATGCTCAAAGGATAAAATTACGGTAACTTTAAAAGGCATCATTTCCACGGTCCATAATGAACATATAGGCGGAGTGGTGACAGGTATCCTACTAATCCTGTAAAATATTTCCCAAATACTCAGTTTATTTTAACTCTAGTTATCAACTCATTCTTATTATTATGGTAAGCATTCAACATGAAGTTGTTCAGACTATTAAAATACACTACAATTTAACTTCAAAATCAAACCAGTTCAAGTAAAGGCAAAATCTTACGGTGAACATTTTGATGAGCATCAGCATCCACAAAAACAGAAATTTGAAGTTGTGGACATAGTTCGAAGCCGTACTGCCCTGTTATATTAGATAGTAGAAGGGCATAATCTTCATTTTCTATCCTCTCATACTCACTGTCATCGTAAAAATGAAGTTTCAAATTTGCAAGCTCTGGGGAGAATAAGAATATATTATAACCTATGTCTTAGTAAAATATGATAGTCACGGAACGGAGGTAAGAATAAAAAAGAACTAACGTTTCAACTCCGTGATGGACGGTATCTCGATGAGATGAAGATCAATGTTTTTCTTAGACCGTTTTCTCCTCAGCTTGTCACAATTATCCTCAGAAACGCCAGTGAAAAACGGATCAATTGAATATGTAGCTTGCCCCGTAGCAGGCGTTCCAACATCGAATGTGAGCTCTAGTTGCTCCAACTGGCGAAATTTCCAGATGCCTTGCAAACCTTGAGATATTTTCTTAAGATGCTCAAACTTGCCCGAAATCGCATTCGGAAATATTTGCGGGAACAAAATATTCATAAATGCAGGGGAAAATCGATCGGCTCTATCGATAGAAATGTTTCTCACTGTAGGAATTGGATCGTAATTGCTATCAAAGTAGTCACTAGTAGCTTGTTCTTCTCTCGGAGAAATGTCAATATTGACTGTGGTCAGGTTTGGGAAAACTTTGCTTAAGCTTAATCCACGAGGAAAGATACGTTTCGTTTTTGAATGAGGTATTGGAGGATACATGTTCTCGAAGATTTTTAGCTTGGTGACATTTGCCATTACTGGGATATTAAGGTCCGGTAAGAAACCTACAGGCATCCATTTAATTTTTTTCAGTGTTTCACAACTTGATACGAGGAGCTGGTGCAAAACTTGTGCAGTTCTTGGCCATAAGTCCTTGTGGATCTCAACGCCGCCGAAAGCTACCGATACAAACAACTTGATTTTTTCCAAACGAACATTCTCCAAGGCAATCTTTGCGTATGACTCCAGCGTTTCCCGTGTGGGTGCAAATATCATGTTTTTCAACAGGTGAAACTTTTTTGACGCAAGAAAGAAATCAATGTTTCCGTCGATAATGTCTAATTGCTTTAAATTGACAGCGGCTTCAACAATTTCATTAAGCATTCGTACAGGTGTGTCTTGAGGGAGCTCGAGAATTTGTAGGGATGGAAGTGTGTGAATGTTTTGTGCGCCACTATCTTTTGACGAGCTTGGTCCACTATGTCCTGATCTTCGAAGAAAAATTTGCTCAGTACTCTCACTTTTCCAGAGTGCTGGAAGTTCATCCATGCGTAAGCGCTGGATGTTTGGAGCTTGGCTTGTTAATAGTGTTTTCAATGTAGTCAAAGTAGGGATATTTTTACCACGTTCATCTATATAACCGTAGTTTGAAGAATATACATGCAAGCAAAGTCTTTTAATGCGAGTTCCATGAGAGTTAATAAAATTGCTGGAGAAGGGGATTTTTTATACACCCGTCTTGAAAGCAGAAGTGACTAACTGGGAACGACTGGGAAATATCCATTACATTGATCAGATCTTTCAGAGGCCTCTCCGTTTTGGCATGATTGTGGATGATTCCAAATCGAAATTCATGATCACCAATTACTTCAAGGCTGTCTTCCCCTTTATAGAAGCTACACAGTCGTAAGGACTTGTATTTTGCAAATACTTTCAAAGTGACCGTGTTCCAGCGATGGCAAACCAGACGATATGTTTTTAGTTGATGCGTTGACATATACGAAAAGATCTTCGAGAGTATCTATAAATGCGAAAATAATCTTTAACTAATTACAAAATTCCAAACTTCATAAAATAACCTACTAAACAATTATACTATTAGCCAATTGGATATCTAACCCCGGAACTGGGCTCATAAAGAATTAGAGACCTGTGGTAATGCAATATAGAGATCCGCAAAGACCATAACTAATTTAAATATTGTGTATGTATTAAGACATCGTCATTATTTACACTATTTATACATTGTGCTGCTAGACCACAAAAGATCCGCTTGGTTTTAGAGACCAGCTTAAGTGGTAACAGACAACTGATCGATTACTATAAACGATTTTTTCCTTTTTTAGTTGTAAAACCTTGTTAATTATACAACATACCAAGTCAATGGCAAAAACTCTGTCCTCCGCAGGAATGTCCGTGTCCGTTGCATGAATTATCATGTTCGAACCAGCGAAATCGTCACTATCGTTTTCCATACATTGTTTTGCACACGACCGAGTAATTAATCTCCTTGATTTTTTTCCAGATGAGCTTTCGTCATTTTGCCGTCTTTTCTTCTCATCCATTGCCAGCAAGTTGCAACCCTTGTCAGGGGTAGAATGATTAATCTAAAAAAAATGTATCGAATAAGTTGACACATATATATTACCTATCCATATTTAATTAGAATTAGGTAGCTTTGTTATTAGAAATTATAACCTCTGAATACTTAAATAAGACCGACGACGTAAGAGTAAACTAAATTACTGCCGTCAAGATATTAATTTCATTATTTACTTACGGTGCTATTTAATTTAAAATTTACACACTAAAACAATCCAGCCTGAATACCACCGGCTCTCAGATATTTTCAGTACCTGCTTGCAGTTACTGTATAATTAGAATTTCAGCTAGAAACTTTCGGCATGTTTTGTATTGGTTTTTTACTCCAAAAACTAATGTAGCCACCAATGTCGTACGATTGCCCGATTGCAATTAAATAATAAAACTTCTGACACATTCCAGGAGTGACACTGCTACACTGGGGTAATATAATTAACTTTTATTTTAGTGGTGCATGGCCGTCACGGCAGAGCACTGATTATTCACAGTTCACAGATACATAGCAAACCGAACTGAATTCGAATGGCGAATTCAAACTTTCCTACTGCCCTTTGAACACGCCTATTCTCAGTTACTTCTATTTTCTATAGGAAATCTTCCAAGGATTGGACATAGCTCACTAGTCACTAGTGACATGGGATTGCTAGTTTCCTAATGCAAAATGCGAAGCTAAATCATCAGTAACGTAGAATTGTCATAATATTATTCATTACCACGTTATATGCATCAATAAAATAAGTGTGCAAGGATTCTACTATTATTAACTCATTCTTATCATTATTACCTAGTAGGTATTTTAAGTTATCGTTCGTCCATTGCACAAACATGACCATTTCAAGTATTCGTATACAAAATCAAAAGCGTAACTAATTACCTAGTATGAATTCCGTTCAAAAACACTTGTTGTGTAATGTTCTGTTCTGTAATTAGCTTTTTTGTCAAATCTGGAAAACTGATCATAGACTGACAGTGATGATTGGATGATCGGTTACATGATCGTTATTGCAAATTGCATTAAAAGTACAATATATATACACACCTACGCTAACAGAGGTACAGTATTTAATTACTACT
>JAAXYX010004896.1:0-11690 GCA_036851915.1 Ptenothrix huangshanensis | reverse complement strand
CAATTAAGCTGAGCAACTTGGTTTCGGTTTCATCATCGCGAATCGCATCTTAAAAGTCTGTAGGTCGTAAAAAATTGGTAAACAATAGATGCATATATCACCTGGCTTAGCTGGTGTATACTAGTAATTATAGAGCATCACTATGCGAAGATCACAATAAAACAATTATGCAATTAACAATATGTGTACACTATAAACAATGGTGCATCCTAAACGTCAAAAATCGACTTGTATTTATTACGGTTATGAACGCAGTTAGGATTCATTTCAAGTTTACCAAAACTGTATCTACAACGCTTTTTGAAGCAACTTTTTTATACCTTCTTGAAATTTTCAAACAGGCCAAAAATGTTTATAAACACAGTTTCAGAAAATTCTAAAATTTTATAAATGCAGCTCTAAAAATGTTTCAAATGCTATGAAAAAACGTTTTCTAAAAATTTTCAACATATAATAAACGTGTTGTTTCAAAAAATCAAAAATTTTGTAATAACACAATTTCAAAACAGTCAATTTTACAAAGATTCTATTTCAAACAAACCCAAAGTTTCAAATGTTCAAAAAATTATAATACTGTTTCAAAGCAACACATTTCAAAAAACCAAAATAGCATGAAAATAGTGCTTTAAAGAAAGACCAAAAATTTATATTATCCCACTATTTCAAACAAATAAATGCCGCGAATTTGCATTAGAGTTGCATGCGTGTCGTTTGTAATGCACTTAGGATGAATTCTTATTGCTTTCATAATTATACACTTACTAACCGTAGGCGTTTTTAATGCATTTTTTTCCTGGTTTAAGATTGTTCAGTTTTTACGGTGTACACGAGTTCTCTTTATCTTACGGTACATTCTCTATTAATGTCATTGCCAGGACCACTGTCATTTGAATGTGACATTTACATACATGTATAATTATACAACAATACACTGCATCCTTTTAATTTTAACGTCAACCATTTCGAATCATTTTATCTTATAAGGTTATGTAGTGAAACACAAGCAACACAGAGATGCACTGCAACTCTAATTAAAGACTCTGGGCCAAACTAACAATAAGAGTAACGTAATATGTAATGCTTTAATGGAGATTAGGTTAGGCAGACAACAGCGACAATAATTCTAATTTAATTATTTCTTCTTGACATTTATACCTTTGTTAAGAAACTCACAGCACAAAGATGCGCAAAAAAATTGGCCGAATCTCCTTTTACTTTATACGCTATTTTCATAATTCGCATTTGTAAGCTGAATGTTTAAATAACAGAATCTTCTTTGGTATGACAAGGCTTAAAAATTAGGAATAACGCCCATTGTTAATTATTGAATGCAATGCATTAAGTAAATTAATTCCATTATTTCATACAAACAAATCTTAACGGTTTACCAACCCTAACCCAGCGGTAATGGAGTCCTGTATAAAGCCGAACTTTTACACACTCCTCATAAGGCACCATGTTAAAGGAGCTTAGGCCACATTGCTATAGCTTTAATTATTCATTTTACTTTAATTCCTGTCCATGTCCCTTTTTTCATTTGACTTGAATTAGCCCTGTATCTTTTTGCTCTAAAACTATGAAAATTATTATATACATTATTATACTATTATATACATCTCTAGGTTATTTGGAAATATTTTCGCAATTCCAATTACGTATGTTATGTAGTATTTAGTAATCGTAGGCAAGTAACAAAATTATAATAATTCGGTTCTATTTTATTACGAAGGTAACTCTGTTTTTTCACTGTGATAATTTGTGGGTGCGAGCATTTTTACTTTGTAATCCTTTAGATCGAATGGGTTATCTGTAATGAGCTGTGTAGCTTCAGGCTTGTAATTTAAATTTCTTTGTTATACAGTGCTTCCTGCAAATAGCACATAAAGACAGAACTTGGAAAAAACTGAAGGAGAATGAAAACAATGAAAAGTGCATTTATTTAGCCCTTAGCAATGGAATTTGGAGCTTTGATTTAGAATTCGGAGTTTTTGCTTAAGTAAAGATTTTTTTTATAGTTTAAGGACTTTGATCTTTGACTTGGCGTTAGAAAGGACAAAAGATAGGACTTCCCCGGGAGAGTTTCACAAATGCATGCATATAGTTAGGGACAATGTTTGACATTGAAAAGCATGGCGCGTTTCGTTTCAGCGTTTTTTAGAATACTTGACGCAATCGTTGTAAAAGTGATACTTGTATTTCTGTCAAGATTTTCCTTTCAACCTGATATAGGAATGAAGACTTAAACTTTGCTTTATTTCGTCATTAAGCACCGCTATTAACATCTTTAATGCGGAGAATAAATAATAATAATTATAAATATCACAAAATAATGAATTATGGGTTTTCCAAAGGCAAGAAAATTCGAGAATGTNGTATTTCTGTCAAGATTTTCCTTTCAACCTGATATAGGAGTGAAGACTTAAACTTTGCTTTATTTCGTCATTAAGCACCGCTATTAGCATCTTTAATGCGGAGAATAAATAATAATAATTATAAATATCACAAAATAATGAATTATGGGTTTTCCAAAGGCAAGAAAATTCGAGAATGTGATCATTGCTGACCAATGACCAATTTGAGGTAGTGCACTTCTCATTTTCAAAAACCCGTAAAATAAAAGAGCCATTTTCATAACCGTTTGTAATTAAAAATCGTGATCGTAATGAAAAAGTATACTACTCCAAAAATGATACGCATTAGAATTTTCACTTTTCAAAAAATGGTAAATGTTAGAATTTGCAATCTTGAAAAAACGAAGTTTTTTGGAATTACACTTTTTAAAAAACGATAACTGTTGAAACTCTCTTTTCCAAATGATTAAATAATATAATTTACGCCTTTTAAAAATTGAAAAAAGAAAACTATTTCAAAACTGCAGAAACAAAAGCTTGTTTCGTTCTCTTTGTTTTTATGGTCTAAAAAGATACCTGCATAGAAGATTTTTTTAAAGCCCTTCAGTTTAGCGCCTTCGAAAGGTGATTAATCACAGCAAATACAACTCTTAGGACAACACTCCCAGTAATTGCACTACACAAAAAATTATCAAATAAAACAATACATGCACTTTTTAACCTTCAAAAACTAGCCACGTACTTATATTGTTCCCAGTCCCAGCATGTAAGTAACAAACTTTGCTTTGTTTCAATAAAACAACACGTTGTTTTTAGCTGCGAATAATATATAAGACAGTATTTAAAAAAAAATGAAACATTGTCTCGTAAATGTTAAGGAACACGTTCCATGCACTTCTAGTCCGAACGACGTGCTTTACGGTACACTGTAAAAACTACGTAATGTTAAAATAGAAAAAACTGCACCTACAATGCCAAAACTCCACTCATATGTACCTAGTATAATTATGAACACAGTTATGATATATCATATGTGCATCACAAGCGCAATGAAACAAACCTCGGACTAAGATATTCAATTCAGGTACAGATACATTTTAATGCGTTTTAGATGCACTTTAGGTGAACTTGGGAGGCATCCTAACTGCGTTCTTAAATAGTAAAAGTACTTATGACATTCGAGATGTGCTAGTTTTTGTAGTGTATCTAAATCTTTGTATGGTAAACTGACAAATGCATCGGAAATTCTGAATCAGGGATGAAGAATCTTGAAGGTACGTATCTGTAGATATTACGAACAAGCAAACAATAACAACCAAAATTCCCCTATGAGACTTTTAGCGTAAAATAAAAATCCAATGCAAGATTTTTCGTTATCGCCTGATTCGACATGGATGACAATTTAACGTCTCAAAACATTTTTAATAACAGTGTGAGTCTGTAGCATGAACACAACAAGACTCACAAAAATATATGTAGGTAAATAGTATTTAAAATTAGTCACACACACTATATATAAATAAAACTATATTTGTTCACCTACGTTTGTCATTTCACTTCCTTTTCAATTCCACTAGCCAGGATAAAATCTTGAGGTGCAAAATCCCTGCAAACAAAAGATTCACAAAGGATATACAAGCTCAAAGTTATATCCACAGAAAAACACGATGACTGACTTTGGTTTCGGCTTGGGACGTGGGAATCAAGTTGAATGAGTCATTGCTATTCAAATGCCAATTCCAAAGATCTAGACAAATTACTTTTTGCAATCATCATACATAGAAGATCTGCACTATGCACACGTGTTCTTATCCTAGCCACTACTTTTCAATTCACTCGTGAGCCATGCACACATTCGCTTTACACCTATGAAATACCTGCACATACATTTCGCAAAAAATAGTGCAAGGAAAACCACAACCACAACCACAGACACTGCCACACGATTTATTTCAACTTTAACCATTAAATAGCATCTCATGCAACATTTTTTATACTGCATCATTTCTTCTTTCAAGTGATCATCCTGAAAACTCAACGTTTACTACTAATCTGTTAGCAACTAACGCTAAGCGACGTGTCTACAATTTATTTTCCAGCAATGCCAAATCTACTAATAACACTAACAGCATCATTATTTTTAAATAGGCATTAAAGCCACTTTTTGTAATTACTTGGCTGATTTTGGTCATGCAATAATTGTGCATTTGGAACAAGTACTTCCTTTAAATTCTAAATGCAGTGATTAATGTTGTAAACAGTATTTTTTAGTTCTGAATCATCAGTTGATTCGCAAATAATAGAACCGTTTTCCTTTTTTGGCTAAATCTTGTTGGAGTAAAATTTGTAGCAATCCTAAAGTTATTCGATTTCCTGAAAATATGTACATAACTTGTTTATAATAAAAACGTAAAGCTATAGCTGCAGGCAACTACGTAGGTATTTTCAGAACACAAAACATTTTTTAAACAAAATCCATAATAAAAGTGTAAAACAATTATTTAATCATGCATTTTTGGAAATATACATTTCAAATTTCCCTGATTTTTTGAAAAATCTAACTACATACAGTAAAACATCTTGCAATGGCAACACTTAAGGATTAGGTTTTACGGCGACTGCGAGAGCTAGCCCTGAGAGCAAGACGAGATCCATCAGTGGTAAAACTGCCTGAAAATATCAAACACTCAAGTTTAAACAAAAACTCTTGAAACAATCCACTGCAGATGTTTGTAAAAATACCTAAAGCCGTTTGGAACAAAAGCCGGGGTATTTCTCTTCCGAAAATTCTTATGTAGCCTACGTCATACAAGTACACATTTTTTGCATTCCAAGAAAATCAAACTATCATGAAAAGTATAAGCATACGTACAAACAAACGGACGTAATTACCTAGATGTAAACAGTCTTTAGTCTAAGCACCCAAGCCTTGCACAAAAGTCCCAAAAGTTCAAAGACAAAACAACTGATGATTCATTGACCAGCTTATAAAACCTCAAGTCCTTAGAGCCATCCCAAACCACACATCACACATTGTTGTACTGTAATGCAGTGGAAGTAGTTATATAAATGAAAAAACAACAAGCTAACGAACCCCATGGGAATTACCCATTGAAACCTTTACCTAACTCACTAGCCAACTAATCCTAACTAAAACATCTTCCATAATCCGCACAGTACCAATAACCGGTCTGGTTCTAGTGCAAACTATTAGCACTGTAAAAAGCCTACACACATACCTACTAACCTTTCGTGGAAACTGAACCGCTTTTACTACTGGACTGGAATTCCTAAACATGTTGCTCGATCGCTTCTCATCATAGTCAGTCCCGTCAATGTAAAACTACAAATGACGTTTCAATCAACCAGCCACATGTTTTCTGCATTTTTATTACATAAGATCAAGCTGATCAACGGACAAACGTAAACAAGTATTAGGTACACTGCAAAAACTAACGAATCTTAAAACATAAAAAATGCATCTAAAACGCAGTATAAACTTCTTTTACTTTCAAATATGTTTTAGTTGCTCATTAGATTTTTAGACTTTTTAGATGTTTAGGTCTAGATGAACTTGAGATGAATTCTAAATGCGTTCATAATAAACTATAAATACAAGTAAAGCAGGTTACTGACGTTTAACATACACAAATTTTTGCAGTATACATAAACTTGTATATAATTATACGGCTGCGTCTTTTACAAATTAATTCCCGCTCGCTTAATTCGCAAGAACTGTATACCGTTCTTCCTTGACACAAACTCATTCACAATTAAAAAACTTGGTTAAAATTAATGCGAATTGTCAGCTTGAATTTTTCACATAAGAATAAATTGAGCATAGTTTGGAAGATCCTGTACAAGCGCGAACAAGAATTTAAATTAGATCCGGGAAGCCTGTAAATTAATATACACATGCCTTTTCTGGAATATTACTGTCTTCTTTTGAATTAATTTAATTTGAACTATTTTTAAATCCCACTTCCCTCAAAGTCAATGCACAAGATTGCCAAAACACAAATTCCACTAGTTGTGCAATAAAATGTGACATTAAAAACACCCCCTTTGAAGAATATTTGGTAATTTATAGAAATCTAAATACGGGGTTTCCTTTTACTTTCTTTAGTCCGTAAGGACTCTATTAGTAGTCAATATCTAAGTAGATCCTAATCATTCATTCACTAATACCTGTAGCTTCCTTGAAATTAGCAATGTGGAGCAATAATTTGACATAAAATCCATCATTGTGCCATCACTGCCAATGCCAGTGCCGTGACCATTACAATACTATTATGATTGACCAACACGAAAAACAAACCCATTGCAGTGCAATCATTATTCATACCATACGCAATGGGACAGACATTGCGGTTCGTGTTTTTTTGTTCTTTGTAAATTTGCTGCATTAATTCATTCAGTCCCGTGGTACTTTGTATAATCCTAATCATATAATGGTAATTAATATGGTGTTATATTAGCATCTGCATCACTATTGGCATCAACATAACATGGCATTGATGCTCAAGCCAAAATATCACTACAAAGTCAAGTCCAATGTCCACGTCCAATGCTGATGTACATCATCAACTACACATATTTGTACTCTCACTATTAGTCACTGCATCACGTATTACACATTGCAATTCAAACGTAAAATGTTTGCTGTTCGTTCTGCATTATTAGGTTTCAAGATTTGCACTAGACAGTGCGACTGACGTAGATCGTAATCTTGCCATTTGTTCTCCAAGGACTCTCGACTTTCGATGCAAGTCTTGACATGAAATCTTTGTTAGACACTTACAACTAGGTAGTAGTTACCTATACAGTCAACACATTTCCTTCTACCTAACATTCTGGTTGTGGTTCTAGTTGTGGTATTCCGCTTACCTGTCTCAAAAAGCGAGTAATTTATTAATGGCTTATTGATAGTGGGTGTCAGTGGTATAGCCTAATGTTCATAAATTCCTTATATAGAACCCAGGAAAATATTGTGACTGGAAAGACTAGTAATTATAATAGGCACTTAACGTGAGCAAGTAAATTATTACAAATGTTATTAGGTATGTGTATTTAAAATTGTATTTGCGCTTCCTGGAACCTAGGCATTTTTTCCCATGCTAAATTTAAATATTCAAATAAAGAATCAAAGGGAGACGAGATGAAAGAGTTTGAATGAGAAGTTTTGTTTGCAGATGACGAAAGAATGAGCGTATATCAGTAGATATAGATACGTATGTATGCAATATGAGTCATGAGTTAACTCGTTAACTACACGTGTGACATTAGCTATTGTTCAGAATTCAGGTTCAAACTTATAACCTTTTTACAGTAAGTACTTGGGAAGGTAATATGTAATTACTAGAGCTAATTAAGTAAATATTAGTATGCTGTAAAAAATTCACTATCTAGGACTAGACTCCTTTATACTAACAATAGGAGTACATTACTGTATCACTCAAAGAGACATGTGACGGTTAGTGGTTACAGTCTGTCTAGAAGTAATAATTATGTTGGAATTTTAAACGTAGGTAATTATCGTGAAATATACTTTGTATTTATTTATTTACTTCTCTTTCTGTTGGACGCAAAACACACAAATAATTAGTTTTTTCATTTTGATTATAGCGAATTAATTTTTTAAAGTATTATTTTATCAACAACTAATAACAGTTAATAACATCGGAACAATACTCTACTGGTCTACTCTGTTAACTGACAATTGCTACAGATAATTACATGAATAATAAAGGAAGACAAAATAAAATGGCATAGAAGCCCGTGCTTTTTTCTCGTTGTCCAGTATTCGTATTCTGTGACAATGTCTCACCTCTTTGTAGTGAAGTAGCAATTGACTGTGAATCTACAAACAATAATTGCCTGCCAATATCGACGTTCGCTTGTACTAATGAGCATCCAGCCTTACAAAGAGTTTTATCGACGAGATCAATAAAGGGGTTAAATACGCACTGCATTACTGAAGGGCATCTTTTGAGTCCGATATTGATGCAAGCAACTTTACCCTCAATCAAACTGCAATTAAAACGAGCAACGATAGTAATCATGCTTCAAAAATATATAGCAAGAGAATGTATTGACTGTATTAGAACTTGTTTTTACCTGCATTTTTGTTCTAAGGAATTAGCGTGATCCATATTGTAGGAATCAATGCAGTTCGTAAGAATCTCAAGAGTATTCGGTTTACAGAAATTTTGGATGTAGCCAAAGCTAGCTTGAATATAAAATCATAAGGAGAAGGAGAAGATTAATATTTAAACCCAGTAACTGTTTAAGTTCAGTTAGATTCAAGCAATACCTACATATGCGGGTATGTAAATGGAGTTTACCAGTCGCCCAGAAAGTTAATCCAGCAGCCATTTCCTCAAGAAAGCCTGTCTTGTCAGCCTCAGAGCCTGGCTCAAGCAGCATCAAACTTTCGTAAACTTCGTTCACAACCGACGTATTAAACCAAAGAACTTCAATTAATTGCTCCTTCGTTATTTCTCCAGAACATCGTTGTTGCCCGGCAACCAGGTTTAAAGATAAGAGACACATTCCCCCGAGAATGAAATGCAGCTTCATGATTCTTCTTCTTGTCCTTCAGGCGTTTTCCTTTCAACATTAAATACGAATTCAACTTATTTTGGTTACAGTCCTAAGAAAATAAACACTTATCAATCCTCCCTGATTAGGAAAATGTTGACTAATTTAGATGAAACTAAACTACTTTCCGGTTTCAGTGTAAAAAATGAATCTTGAACTAATTCAACCAAATTTTAGCTTTCGAAAAAGTCAACGTGTGTTTACGACGCAGGAAATTATGTGTATAATTTATAAAAACATTTAAATTAATGACTTACAGTACGGTGAATGTGGGTGCGGCCGAGATCGAAAGTGATGCTGATTTAGTGCCTGCGATTTTGACGCACTGCACTACTGATCTGCCCCGAATTTAAAAGTGTTCTGTTTTCATTTCTAGCTTAAGCAGGAATTAAAACTGCAGAAAATTGTGAATTCCTGCAAAGAGAATCCAAGTTCAAGGATTTGATGAGAAGTGAATAAATAGCAGAATCTTGATAAGATTCATAGGATGGTTTGAATACTGTGATTAGATTGTAATTGGGAAGGTATGCTTTACAACTTACTCAATTGGGGCAGTAGAATGTCAAGCAAACAACTGAATATAAAGTCACTTCAACTATTCAACGATAAGAATTCGATGGTACTGGGTTGACTCCAGGAATTCACAACTGCATTTGTTGGAAATAATCTGAACATCTTGTGTCATGAACCATGAACCGTCGCAACTCCAACAGGCTAAAATCTGAATTTATTTAGAGATGTTTCTCCATAATCATGAAAAATAAAGACTTCCCATTCAAATCAAGCCCAAGTCCCATGTAAGCTATGTAAATTATGTGTAAAATCTTCTTTCTTATTTGCACGAAGCAGTTGGAATCTCACACAGCCTCGAAAATAGGAAGACTAATTACATCATCAGGAATGAAAATAATAATGCAGGTATAATTATAAAGCTTCCCGAAATTATCTATGCACTTGACTGCCTGCTTCTCTGCTTGTGCTTTGAAGAAGGAACTTTAAAGAACCAAAGGTCACTCACTCACTGTCACTTTTGAAACTGCTCATGGATGCATTCGTTTTGATGCTTTGACTCAATTTTGACATGTCCTGTCTTTACTTGTCTTCGGCCCATACTTAATAAGGTTGAAGGTACCCACTATGCTTCTTATTTTTCTACACTCCTCTGTAATTTGTCACTCATTTATCTATGTTGTGTATATATACGCATGTCCATTGTGATGGTGATATAAGTTATCATGTTGTTGCAACATAATTGCTTCAAATTACCTACATACAAAGAGATAATTCACGTTTTTACTCAACTATTTTGTATTTCTGTCATCAGTTGTTCCATTGTTAGGATTTAGGATTTTAGTTCTACAGATAACAGGCTCTGATCAACGATTTGACAGCATAATAATTTAATAGTAAGTATCAAACAATGTCCGATTGCATAGTACGATATGATTCCTGTTCTTGTTCTTGTTGCTGTTGCCGATTGTTTACAAATCCGATGGTACGCGGCTCGGTACACATTAGTAGAAGAAAAATGAAAACCCACAAACACAAAAGAAGCCAGATTAAAACAAGTAAAGGATAAAAGTAGAGAAAATCTGCCATCTAATCTGTCACCTTTAACTTTACACTCGGTTTATCACGTATCAAATTTCAAAATTGCGAAAGTTAATTCCAACTTATGAGTTCCGTGAATTATTTCATTCTCAGTCCTGAAAACGATTTAGGCTCGAAGAACAATGCGAGTATTACAAACAATAACAATAACATTGGCAAAGTTGTCAACAATAAAAATCGAATCCGGAATAACTAAACAAACAAATAGTTGTTTGTACAACGGACAATACGATTACAAGTAATTATATCTCCACAAAATGTTTATTTTTACGAGACCACCTTAGTCTTAGCAGATATACAACAATAAAATAACACAAACAAATCAAAACAACCACAACTTCCTACCCAGTGATCGAAATCTAAACGTACGTTGATCAAAAAGCACAAAACAGACTATGAGTGCATTTCTATTGTTTATATCCCATCTTGCCTAAAGCTTTTGCGAATTGTAATAATTATTATTGTCTACTGTATGATCAAAGTTAGTAGGAAATATAAAGAAAATAATTATAAAGTAGAATACTGGTTATCTAAAGCTTATAATTACTTGCTTGTATTTTACATTGCTTTATTTTATTTTGCATGAAAATGTCGCTGCAACGTCAACATTAACGGCTTAAGATTTGTCAATGCAGGATATTATGCATTTATTAGTGCATTAGAGACTAATGTTTATTTGCAAGGAGTCACCCCCCAAGGTTGTGGGATAATATGAATTGAATTGAGAATGTTTGTTTACCAAAATTGTGAGAAAGACAAATGAGTAATTATTAAATACACAACAAACTGATGATTAAATTGGTGTGTCAAATAAATTAAATTTTCAAAACGTCATTTGTGGGTGACTGGTGACTCTCATTCCACAGTTAATATTGGTGCTAAGTAGAGCGCTAAAATCAAGGGCTTTCTTCAAACGTGATATTACTTTTCATTTACCTAGTGTACATGCAGCGAAGAATGTAGATTCTTCGAAAATGTACATTCATGCGGTGACACTACTTTTATTTCCGCTTACATTTGTCTACTGTGTACAAGCAGGGTCAAATGTAGTTTCAAAATATTCGCTGGTTATATCCAAGGGCGCCAATATTTAAACTTGTAGAGGAACGTCATTAAAACTCAATAGGC
>JAAXYX010004895.1:0-11691 GCA_036851915.1 Ptenothrix huangshanensis | reverse complement strand
TTGGGGTATTGTGTGCTAATGTGAACCAGGTATCAGTTTGCATCGTGAAAAGTCGGTTTCGGCAAACCACTTTTTTCCTTGCCGGATATGTACTTTCCACCGTTTTTTTCTACAGTTGCAAAAGGTATGAGCATGTGAAGAAGGTTCTTACGTAAGTAACTTTTACGGCGATTCAGAGTTGGTTAGATGAGGATGATATGAGAGGGAATCATGAAGGGACCAACATGAATGAAGGTAAATGGGAAAGGAAGTAAGGAGTAAGGATCCGTGGATGTGGCTGTGGCTGTGGATGTGGACGGAGATGGAGATGCATGTAGATTGTAGATGGGTGTAGTAATAGTTGTATAGCTAGTACGTGCATACGAAGCAGAGGCTGGTATGGTGCTGGAGTTGGAGTTGGAGGAAGAAGGTCACAAGTAACATCAGACTCGATTACATCTCTTGCACACACAACCAGTGGGAATTTATTGTGACCAACTACTGACTGCTGACTACATCCCCGGCAAACCCAACCACCAACTACCAACGACCCACTACCAACTACATAGATATACACAAGTCGTCATTTGTTTTAGGTGCAAACTTTCCTTTCCGCTTCTAGAAACTCAAATGTGAAAAATCTTACCCTTTCACGATCGATAATTGGCAGAGGAAAATTTTCGATACGTGAACCAAATCCTCTTTCTAAGGCTTACAGTCTTCGTGTTAAACAACAAACAGCTTGAGTCTAAACCACCAAGCTTTCTCTCACTTTTGCAATCTTGCTCCACTCCCCCGGTCATGCAGTCTGGATGCATGCAAAAATTTCACAAATACTAGTCGGTACCATTTACAAAATACTATTTTGGCGAATTTGGTCTATGTCTGTAACACGTTTTGGGAGAATCCCTGGGTGGAATGCTAATGAATTCACGCAGTCATTACAACTTACATCACACTACTATTTTAAGCTCATTACATTTTCAAGGTTTTACCCGGGGAATATACATACGTAAATACTGATACTGTTTTGCACTCCACTTGTATGCAAATAATGAGTCTACCTGAAATGTTTAATTGTATAATTATACGCACTAATTATGTACCGTGAACATACCCATTCTATAATTACTCTTGTAACTATCATGCATACATACGACGGCAATCGAGATGTTTACGCCTTATATGTGGTACCGATTCCAGGAAGCCATTACACCGTCGGATTAAGTTTAAATCCAAATCTTTCCAAGAATCAACCTCTACCGATATTAAGCACCTGCGTATGTATCTACTGATAGATATGTACCTAGGTATGTACAAACCATACTCTCATTTCGCCTAGCTAAAGATTCTTGTTTCAAATGAAATAAAAACGCGGTTTTTATTATGTATTTCGATTTCTCTTTTCTTTGAATTATACATTTGGTTTGTGACAGTCGTGAAATACCGAAATGTTTTATGACATCCGATGGAACCAAGTGAGAGAGAATAAACCAAGAGGTTGCTGGGACTGCAGAAGGAAAATAGAAAATGGTTTTTTCTTCTTTGCTCATCGAATTGAACTGAATCAGAAGACACGACAGTTCACAGACGGTAGCCGACATTCATTGGGTTGGACAACTGGTCGCAATCAGAACTGTTGTGGTGACAGTCAGTAAAACCAACGATCACACACCTACACACCCACACGGATTTCTTTCTTTGGGAGAAAGGAAGTGGTGTAGACGTGGTCCCGGCCTTCCCCATTGACATTCTGATTGCGAGACTTACGATCCCCGCACCGCACCGGTAGACTCTATCCCAATGTACTTCAGAGAGAGAGAGAGAGAGAGAGAGAGAGGAACGTTAACTCTGGAATCTCTTTGCTGAGTGCTGGTGCTTGAAGTGGCCAGGAAGAGGAAGAAGAACACGAGTACAAGAAGCATTTATGGATGAAAAATCCTTTTCCTTATTTTTACTCTTTAGTCAACAAGATACATAGCTGACCAAGACAAATTGCTTTCTCGTCCAACGCACAACGACACCCGCCAACGCCTCCACAGCAGAACAAACTCCGATTTAGTCTCCACTCACCAGTTCTCCTTCTGGCCCAGCTAAGACCTTCCCAAACTCTAATTTCTACAATTCAGATTTACAATCCTTTATCCTTCCAGTCCCAGGAATCCTCTGTGTGTGGGTAATAGAAACAACTTGAACAACATTACTGTAGAAACATGCTTTCATTTTGACATAGTACATGCTTTCCTTTCAACCGACTCACATGTTATTCCAAAATATAAAATATTGGGTTTCCTTCCAGCCTCAAAATAGATGATCTTGGACTTTGGGATTTAGGATTAGACACGGAACAACTGCGGATTAAGAAAATACAAAGAAATAAACAGTCGAGGCCAAAGGAAAGGAATGGAAAGGAAAGGAATAAAGGAAAAGAAGAGGGAAAATGCTAGTGATGGTGACAAGCAGCTGAGAAGACCGGATTGGATTTGGAATGCCTAGGGATTGTCTATTAGGAGGAAAACACAAAAGTCATGCATAATAATGTCCCTTTCTCCTCACGCATGACATATGTTTCGCAAGATGTTGATATTCGGAGAAAATACAAGCATCACACCACAGAATCAAAAGAGTCAGACGACGGAACGAGATAAAAACTTTTATGAGGATTTACAACAAAGAGCGTTTGATTCCATCTGATTAGACGCAGTTGATGGATGAAATGTCAATTTTGTCTGTCTCGTTCGTGTTGAGCAGAATATTTGAATGCTGAGAGTGAGTTCAGATCCCACGCACACACACACACTCATACACTCACCATATGATTATTTATATATCAAAGGAAATATCAAAAGATGAGTAGATGGGGTTTCCTGGAATGCCAATCCCCATCCGAATTACGTATGTATTTGCAAGTGGAACAAAGCGTAAGTTGACACAGTCTACTTTTACTATAACTACAGTATACTTTATAAATACTTACATGCACCCTTACACCAGCTATACATATAAGCCAAGTTACACAAGCACACTAGACCATACTTGACTGTGTGAGGCTTGAACCTACGATTAAATGCTGCTCTTATTCCCACTCCTTTCTCTCATTCCCTCCCTCTCTTCCTAAAACACACACACCCACACACAGCAAATCAGAAAACTTTGAGTATTTCCAGCCTGGCCGTCTCCTCCTCATATAGATACCGATGTTCTTCTGGTTACTTCATCATTTCATCTTCACGTTCAGGTTTACATTTGTGAAAGTTAGTGAAGTCGGAGAGATAAGTTTATTTGGTCGTTTTTTCCGCTGTCTTTGGTTTGCTAGATAGATCTAGATATGACTGCATCAAAGAAAGGAGAAAGGAGAAGGAATTTATATATTGCAAGTCCAGGAGCGAGACCAGAACCAGAACCAGAACAAGGGCCAGGACCAAGACCAAGACCAGGGGGCTCAGTGAACCGCAAGATAGGAGAAGTGTGTGTGTGGTCGAGCATTTGAGTAGATATTTGTATTGTTAGAATTGTGATGCTGGGAGTTGGTTTGGAAGCTCGAGCTCCAGTTGGAGTTGGAGTTGGGAAGGGAGAAAGTGGAGGGCAGAATGAGAAGACGACGCCGGTGGATGGTGAAGATAGTATTGGGTCCAGAAGATACTGCCATACCATACCATGCCATGCCATGCCAGTGCAATATGAGACGAGAACTGAAATAGTGGAATTGTAGGACTTTGAGTTGACAAGCTCCTTGGAGAAAGTGACAGATGAGCCCAGAGACAGATGACATTTTCTCCACCTCAGCTTCAGCCTCCCAGGTCTCCTCGTCCACGTCTTTTCCTCCTTTTCTCTTCCTCCTCAAACTTTTGATTCCTTTCTTTTGCCATTTCCTCTCATCCTCATATGGCTATCATATCATCCTTCCATTTCTCACTTCACTCTCCCCCTGTACATCTACGTCTACATCTCCTGCTTCGTTTCAAATATAAACTCCCTCGTCTGGCTACTAGTTACTTACCTCATGCCTCTCACTCTCTATACATGTCTACATAGTTTGGGCTGGCAATTGGGTTGGCTGATGCTGCTGCTGATGGTGGTGGTGGCCCTTGCCTTATTCTCACTTTTACTCGCACTCTTACTCTTACACTTACTCGCTCTCACTCTCACTCTCACTCTTACTTGCAGTCCTGCTCTATTTCATTTTTTAACCCGTCATCTTTCCATTTCATACTCACTTTCCCCACTCTCCCCACTCACTCTCTCTCTCTCTCTTTCTCATCATTCAAGTTATTTCTATTCCTGCGTATACACCTATGTAGGAACCTATATGCGAGCCACGTTTTTACAATCTTCTCCATCGACGACCACCACCATTAGACTCCACTAGACTACACTACACTACAACCACTTCCACTCATATTGAATCTAAAATCAACCTTATTATTTTACAGCCCGGATTATTATTACTGGCTAGAGCGAGAGAGTGGAGTAGATTGTAAAGCTTGTGTGAAGGGTAAAGGGTACTATAGTGTATGTATATGCATAGGTAGGTAGGTAGGTACTTGGGTGGTATAGTATACTGTATTTGGTGAGCTGGATGTGTACACTGTGCCCATTATCAAGGACGAGATTTGCCACACCTTCGCACTATAATGCTTTCCCTACTGCTATATTAATGGTACCCAATTCGCCTTTTACGCTTCTCTCTCTCTCTCTCTCGCGATCTAGATCTTCAAACGAAATCTCCACTTGTGATTGTATTGCTTTGCTCGCATTATTCCCACTACTCGTCCAACTCAGATAACATCTCATCATTTTCCGTCTCCTTCCACATCTCACTCCACATTCATAATCCTTAGGAGAGCACTTCAATTCCATTTATTTCAAATTCACAAATTCCAACTTCATACCTTCCTCTGGTCTCTGGGTGTCTCATGTCTAATAATATTAGTGGACGAGTGAATGAGCATTTGCGAAAAAATATATTTCCTTCTCAATTTCTCCACGTCGAGGTTGCCTTGGTACTTTTCACTTTCCCGTTCACTTGAGCAAAAGTAAAATATAGTGGAGTCATTATCATTACATATAAGTCAATGAATAGCTTTAATTTTGACATCTCGATCTCACGGGAACGGGCATGATTTTGTCCGTGGGTAGGTATTTATTGAGACTGAGATGAGATGGAGAGAGAGGAAAGGAGACGAGGACGAGGACGAGACGAGACGAGACGAAAGGGTTAAAGAGTCCGTGATAAAGGGATGAATTGGATGTTGCAATGTGACCATGTAATTATTAAGAGAGTTGCAAAATATACTGTTTTTTAATTATCTGCATCGTTTGAATCATTTGAATTCAGTCCAATCCAATCCAATATGCTGTTGCTGTTGCTGTTGTTGTTGTTGTTGCTGCTACCGTTGTCGTTGTTATTGTTGCGTTATGGATGATGTGAATGATGTGAGGTGGGTGTGGAGATTGTATCCGTGAGCATTATGGTTGAGTTGATGTGCTCTTGGGAATACCACGTCGTCCTACTTGTGTGTTCTTCATTCCCTCTTCCGTTTCCGTATGGCGACATCAATTCAACTGAGAAGAGAGAACTTATCTTATTTCCCTTTCCTTGTTTAACCTACCTACCTCTATTTATTGCGATCATCCTTCTTCAGCTCATTCTCATTCCATGTGGACTGACTAAGTTATGTTATGTCATCCAGGTTTGTACCAATAGTCATACGTTTATTTTACTCCGTGAGGTTCAAATACTTTCACACCAAAGGGCAAGCATAGGTACGTGTGCATATGTAAGTATGTATTTATGTTGAGGATGAGGATGAGGATGAGACAAGGACGATTGAGAATGAGAATGAGAATGAGAGGAGAGCCCAAAAGTGAGCCACTGACTAGAAATGTATGAGACCAGGACCAGAACCAACACTAGATGTGGATGTGGATTTGGATGGGGTAGCAATGGAGAGGCTGAAGAAGTGCAGACATGGATGAGTGGTTCAGTTTTGGTGAGTAGTCTATGACATGACTGCACCAGTTCCAGCAAAATATGAATCCACTGGATGAGTTCACACGAGAAGAAAGTTAGGCTAATTCACCACGTAGTGGAAAGTTGAACCCATCCAACTTTTACTCCATCTAGACTCCCTGCACTCTACACTCGACTCCACTCCACTCCCAATCCAATGCAATACAGATAATGCTTCACCCTTCCATTTCCATGTCCACATCTACTACGAGTACAGAACAGCTCTATTATAATCTCTCTGTGTATAGTATAAGGATACGCATTTGATCAGGGGATGGACTTGGACTTGGACTTGAACCCACGAGTGTGTTGGGAGGAAAGAACCATTTCTGGTTTGCGTTCGTTATGCATTTCATATCCTGGTGCACTATACTTATTAAAATGTATTTATTCTATTTCAATACCCGAAGGACTAACATTCCGCATTTTATTATTCTACATGGTAGGTATACTATCAGGAGAGAACCACAGCACAGTAGTCTTATCACCGTGACTGCTACCTTGTGCATCGTAAGAGCTGTGGAAGTAATTAGTACATATACCTATACAGTCTCTGCACCAGAGTACATCTCAGCATCTGCACACACTTACGATTAGCACGGAACTATCACATTATTTCATTGATTATGTAGACTTTGACTGTAATTTACATTTTCGCTTGTCACCCGGCATTGTTTCCCATACTCACTACACAACAGTATTGGCCACTTTCCTCTGCTTTACGTGGGTATACCTACTATGGGAATAGGTATACTGTCCTGAGTCCTTTCCTATACCATACCATACTATGCTATGGTATGCTATAGGAGCAAGAGAACAGAGCGCATTACATTAGTAGCTTGTGCTGCTGCTGGTGTAAAGTTGTGAAAAAGTTGATGAGATTCCATCTAATCTGAGTGAGATATTGTGTAGTTTATTTTTCTCTCTTAAGGTTTCCATTGTAATTAGCAACACTTAAATTCCTCTCCATGAGAGAACAGGAGAGAGACTCTATCTCTTTGATTGTATCTCAAAATACCTATCCAAGTTGTTACTTTGCTAATGCAGCTATACACTATATGCACCTACATATCTGAAGATAGGAGAGTAGACTTGTTCGCACATTGTCTCTCTATGTAATTTCATGGGAAGGAAGACCGAACGGTGGCTTAAAAGACTAGGCGAGGTAATCCTAAGTGTACGATTATGTCACACATGCCGAGTTCTACTCCTACTCACCACAACCTTCCACTGTCTCTAATTTCACTTTTTTAATTTTCAACATTTATGTTTTTTACGGTGAAATGAAAGTGCATAATTACATAGGTATCTATAGGTAGATAGTGGATATAATCATAGGCTATACCTAGGTACAAATGTATTTTGAAAAAAAGGCTAATCTACGCGAGGAAAGAAATCACGGGATTGTATTGAAAATGTGTCAGTATTGAGAAATGTTGGGATTGGGGGTATAATGCGATGCTCTGCAGTTCTCTCATGTAGTTTACTATCACTAGCAAGTTGACTTTGTTGGGCAAGTGTGCATATAGAGAAGGCGATAAGGTTAACCGATGACTTTCTCTGTCCCTGTCCCAAGTTAAAACAAACTTTGGCGGCATTTGAACGAGTTAATGGATGAAAAATAATGGGCGAGGGTGGTATACGGGGTACATACAATATGCATGGTAGGTAGTAGGAGAAGACACGAATGGAAACCAAGAAGTCCATAAGAAGAAATGGAGAGTCGTATCTTCTTTCTCTCTGCATGGCTCTAATCGTAAGACCGAGACTGTGTCTTCTTGACTTGGAGTCAGACTCTACGTAGGTAGGTACATTTGTTTATAGGAAAGCGAAAAGTTGAAATAGTCAAAAGTTCATCGTGTGGTCGTTTGCATCCGGTGAAGACTTTCACCACCACTGAGAAAAGTCGTAATTGGGTTAATTTAATCTGAGTTCTTAAATTAAGATGAAAAGCTGTTGGGGAAGAGAACACATGGGAATAGTTGCTGAATGAGTTACACATGGTAGATCGGGTCCGATAGGATCCAACTCCAACTCTACCGTTCAGCCAACGCCAACGCCAACGCCAACGCCAAAGCCAAAGCCAACCTACCACTTGAGCAAAACTGGCCTGGCTTGGTCTGGTCTGGTCTGGTCTGGCAATGAGAAAAAAATGAACGTGGATGAATGCATTTGGTACACACGTGCATGTGTAAAAGTGTAGTTTCACAATCTCCACTGCCGTCCATATACTGCCACATATATTTCCCCTATCCACCTCTCACCTCTCCCTCCCCTCCCCGTGTGTCTTCCCATCCCGTTCCTTCCTCTCCCTTTCTCTTACTCATGATAAAAGGAATAAAATTCTGTAAATGAGCATGTCAGTGTAATTTTTTCAACTACTGCTACCTCAAGATATAAGACTCATCCCTACTTTCTGTCTTATCAACTTTCCACCTGGCTTCCTTCCAGGGTCAAATTTCCTACCCAGTCCAACTTTCCTTTTACCAGCTCCATTTCCTTCCCACTTGTTCCTTTCTATGTACCTTCCCTCACAGTTTATTCAGCCGGTGGTCGTCGACGTCCTGCCTCGACAACTAGAGCAAAAGGGAGCTGGACATCACCACATCGTCTCCTCCGAAATTAACCTTGTCTTGTCTTCTCTTGTCGGCTTGTCTCTTTCTCGTCTTACAGTAAATAGTTAATGTACGGGTAATATGCAGTCTCCTTTACATTCATAAATTCCTTCTATTACCTCTAACCATTTTTTGACATTTGACATTTCAACTTTTCAAGGACCAAAATAGACAAATTGCGCATTCGACGTCAACAAAGTTTCCCACATGGTATGGTATATATGACGACAACGAGAACATATGTTGGGTTTTTTGAGTTGGGAATTTTACATGTTTACATGAGTTTTATTGCGCAGTTTTGATAAACGTAAGAACCGGCCGTTTATACTTTTTCAAAATCAACATATTCCGATTTGTTTTAATATACAGCACCCAATGAACCATCGTCTAGTTGTCGTTACAACCTGGTAAATCCTATGACTGATGTTAAGGTTATACGAAGAGTGTTTGACCTTGGTGAAGTCGTTATTGGCTTCTGTTATCTTACAGTACATATCGTCAGTGAATAGTCAAAATAACCCAAATCCAAATGCAACTCCAAAAGAACTCAGCGCAAAACGGCCTATGGTGAACCAACGACTTTTCATTTTTTTTATTCGTTTTCACATTTGTCCATACTATATTTCGCAATTGCTTAATAAAAAAAGTTTTCCTTCCTTGGAAAAAAGCAATTACAACGATTTTCATACCTTGAAAATGCATAATTTAGTAGGAGCTTATTAGTTTTTTGAAAAGTTATAATTAGGCCGTTTTGTACTATTTGAAAAGCCGTAATTAGGACGTTTTGAACCTTTTGATAAATCGTTACTAGGACGTTTGGCACTTTTTGAACATTTGTAATTAGAACCTTTTGTACTTTTTGAAAAGTCGTAATTAGGACGTTTTGAACCTTTTGAAAAGTCGTAATTATAACGTGTTGAGATTTTTTAAAAGTGGCAGTTGAAACGTTTTGCACTTTTTAAAATATTCTGATTACAACATTTTGCACTCTTTGCAAAGTCGTAATTACGACGGTTTGCTCTCTTTAAAGTGTCGTAGTTAGAACGATTTGAACTTTTTGAGAACTCGTGTGTAATTAGCACGTTTCACGCTTTCTGAAAAATCGTAATTAGAAAGTNTAGAACGGTTTGTTTTATTTTGAAAAGTCTGAATTAGGACGTGTTGTGTTTTTTAAAGTGGTAGTTGGAACGTATTGCACTTTAGTCGTATTACGACTGTTTACTCTCTTTAAAGTGTCGTAGTTAGAACGATTTGAACTTCTTGAGAACTCGTGTGTAATTAGCACGTTTCACGCTTTCTGAAAAATCGTAATTAGAAAGTTTTGCAGGTTTTGAAAAGGCGTATTTAGAGCGCTTTGCACTTTTTGAAAAGCCGTAATTAGGACGCTTTGTACTGTCTGAAAAGTCATATTCCAAATATTTTTGATTTGGTAATCGACTAACGTAGACAGTTATTGTAGCTTAAGGATTTAGGTCAT
The DNA here is from genome assembly GCA_036851915.1 of Ptenothrix huangshanensis. Classification (NCBI taxonomy): domain Eukaryota; kingdom Metazoa; phylum Arthropoda; class Collembola; order Symphypleona; family Dicyrtomidae; genus Ptenothrix; species Ptenothrix huangshanensis. The sequence continues at coordinate 1,607 of JAAXYX010004895.1, read as the reverse complement.
TTTATTTGTAATGCATTTTGAATTTGGATCAGCTTCCTTTCAAGGGCAATTAGACTTGGGTCATTTGGGTCTACACAGACGATATGAATTCACCATCACAAGCAGGGTTATATGTACACACAAAGCTAAATGATGAAAGTTGCAACGTTTGAACAACAAATTATTTGGACACGGAGAATCGAATTTGAAGTTACGGGGGAGTGAAAAGTCCTTTTACTTGGAGATTTTTACCTGGAATGCGTCATCTGTCTAATATAATATCCTCAAAGGAGCATTTTCAAAAAGAATTGGTCCAAGACATTACGACAGCACTTGTACAGATGGATCCAGATCTCGTAAATTGATGAAAACATGACTTACTTTCATGTACTGAAGATATACACAATCTTCTCCCCCTTTGATGGGCACTTTGGCCTCGAACATCACTCCTCGAATTTTAACAGTTCAGTATCAGCGAAATTTTCTGCAGCTCAAATATATAGGTTGCATTTGAACCTACATTACTGCCTTTCTCTCCACGAATTTCTAGGGCAGTAACGTGCCATCCTTCACTCTCTACTTTATTTGTCGTCAACACGACCTTAATTAGTAATTTTGGCTTGTTTTATATTTTTTGTGTAGAACCACCAGGACAATCTTTGCACTTAAAACAACCTGCCATTTCACACGTCCTAAAGGAATTTAGAGTCTGTAGCTGCTCCGAGGACGGCATAAGCACTTCCATGTAGAAAGTAGAAAAATAAATGAATATTTCATTGCTTCACTCTCCACCTTCTATTAGTAGTGTACATACTTAAGATTTGCCCACGGTACATGGATGACATGGTCATAGTGCCAAAAGAAAGTGTTGAGTTGTCTTCAGTAATGAATGATTTATTCCAAGGAAAATGACACATTTTCGTGTTTGGCTCACTCGAAGTATTGATAAATATGTTGTCCATTTGTTCTAATTCATGAGACTATGTGAACCTAAACCTATACCCTCATATAAAAGTTTCATCATGGCTTATGGTCGCATGCTTTGAAGATTCACTGATGGGGGCGGATGAGATACAAGAACAAGAATGTATCTGCACAAAAGGGGAACAAAAGGAAATCGTTCACAGTATACGGATGTACAGCTGGGTACACTGTAAAAACTGATGCATCTAAAATACTAAACATTCAAAAATCACGTATCTACTAGTAATTAATTATAGCTATGAACGCTTCTAAAATGTGTACTAAGCTAACCTAAAAGCATGCATCAAGAAAACCAAATTGAGCACTAGAAAACTAAAAAATAACTTTAGAAAAGTGTCTAAAGCGCATCTTGTAGTCCACGATACGTTTAAAAAAGGCTTTAAAAAGCAAAAAAACCAAAACAAGACTTTAAAAAAGTAAAATATTAAAAATAGACGCTGAAAAGAGCGAAAAATAAAAAAATTAGACGGTTTAAAAAATTGCGCAAATAATAAATATACGTTTTCAAAAAGTGTAAAAAACGAAAAATACACATTCCAAAAAACGCAAAAGATGAAAAGTCTGAAAAAATGATGATTTGAAAAAATAAAATAAAAAGCTAACGTTTCGAACAGAAGTAAAAAGCAGAAACAAAGGCGACTTGA
>JAAXYX010004894.1:0-11691 GCA_036851915.1 Ptenothrix huangshanensis | reverse complement strand
ATCCGAAAGGAGGGCACAAATACACGCACAAAGTCATTTGTGTGTTCACTTACAGTGAACATGACTATGACGACATTGTTCGGGTACGCGAGGCCCTTCGGGTTCTTGGATCTACTGAAAAGCTGGGTTACAAAACCTGGAAAGCGACAAGAGCAGGGAGGTTTGCCCATCTTGGACACAAGAGGATCTGCAAGTACCGCTTGTAGTTTTCATTTTTTGAAATTATCTTGCAGGACAAATTGTTGAATTAATTTACAAAAAATTATTTGATTTAATTTTGTTAATTATAATATTGGTTATCACCTATGTGTTTAACTCAACAGTTAATCAACCAGTTGTTAAATAAAACTGAAGTAAAATATTTTTCGTTCTGAAAATCATTTAATTTACTTATTTATTATGAAAATCATTCCGCCGGTTCGTAAGCAGATTTTTTTTACAGAAAGACTAACTTATCCAAAATGAGCCTAAACTGCCCTCCAGCCTCCAACCAATATAGCTTGAAGAGACTCAATATACGGGTGCGCACTTTTGCTATCTTGCTAGCCATATAATTATAATTAACTATATTTTTGGTAAACATTTTCTATAACTATAATTACGTAATTATATTAGCTTGTAAAAGTATGAAAGCTACAAGTTAATGTAAGTACCTACGTAAGTAGCTCGACTACAGTTCGCCTACTCGTCATGTAACCCCACTTAAGAATTTTTTCATCGAACGTTGTCGGAGAAATTATTTTTTTCGCTGGCGTAAATAATTAAATACGGGTCACTTGAATGAAGCCAATACGCTATACTCTAAACCTCTTAAATTCATTCCAGACGTTTGCGCAAAAAATGATTTTTAGCATGTTTAGATTCCGAAACAAGGTTCTTTAAAATCGATGATGGGGTAGGAGTAAGATAAAATATATCAAAAATGCAATGCAAATTGTTTAAATTATTAGGTAATATTTATTCTTTTATGACATGTATTAATTATTTTGAAATTTTGCATCTACTTTTGAAACCTTGCCTAGGTGTTTAAGTAGGTAATAATTATTATTAGGGCCTTAGAAATCTAGAATCTAAGAGGCCTTGAAAAAGACCAGATGTCAACTGCAGCCCAGCCTAAAAGCCTTGCTGCTATAATATAACAGCTGAAAAAAGCAAGCATTAATTTAAAGAAACAAGTTCTTCCTGTTTGCACTCCCGAACACGAAAAGACTTTTAAGACTTGCTTGCATCCTTTTCATTTCCCGCTAACACGTTGAGTTGTGTACGAGATTAAATTGATTCCTTAATCCTTACTCCTTGCATTAAAAATTCAATATTTCTGCTTTCAGTGCATTACTCAGTAATAATAAGGTTATTCTAATCTAGTTTTATTTAGTAAGTTAGACAGTTTAAAATTTTAGGGTTCTAATCATGTTTCGTTTCCACCATAATTGTGGTTCACACATAGAATTTTCTGACGACTTCCGGACAGCTGAACGCATTTCAGCAAAAAGTGAGTTTAACAACTGTATCGTTTTTAGTGACAAGAAACTGGAGTCGAATGTCATCTTTCAAGTCAGAATTGATAAACGAGTAAGCACGTCTACCTTGTACTTATGTCATTATGCATTTTTTATTAACTTGAGTTTATAATACTGCAAGTCTACTCGGAATTACTACTACCTATTGCTGAAATTGTTGCCCTAATTATATTTTGCTTCCTTCGCTTCTAAATAAGTAATTATATAATCATCACACGTGATATAGCTAAACACATGTTCATTAATTCCAAATTCCATTCAGTGAAATGTCTGACAGAAGTTTATTGACAGTCAGCAGTTATTCCCTAATGCTGTCTTAATTTTTGCACTTCCACTTCATATTCTCTAGTTCTATTTTTCTGATTTAGTAGTAAAATTACATGTTGTTTTAGTTTTTTTATTGATTTTGAAAAATGGACATTATAAGAAGCAAAAATTAGAATAGCATTGTTTCTGTTTTGTGTTTTCGTTAATTTATTTAGTTAAAGGAAAAAGTAGAACAGCTATAGGCTTATAGAAGTGTGATTCCCTGAAGTAAAACTTGTACCTAATTACAATTAAGTTTAAGGTATGATTTTAAAAGAATAGCAATTAGCTTTGTTTTTTAAATTTAAATTTTTTCCTTTGCATTCTCAGATCGGAATTTGGAGCGGAGGCATTGAAGTGGGCGTGACAACATTAAATCCAGACACTTTGAATCCCGAAAATTTTCCCCAAAGTGCAACAGAACTTCGCAATGGGACCTGGGTGAGTTGTTAATTATTTGTTAAAAATTTGTAAACTGTGAAATTATTATGACAGAAAAACTTTATTTAGTCACTGTTACACAATTGTAATAACCTCACGACTCCGTGTACATTACAAAACCTTTTTAACCTGCAGTTTAATTACATAAGGAATCAGTTCATGATTCGATCAATATAATAAATAAACGAGAAGATATTTTACTATTGCTCTTGCTTATATCTACCAGCTAATGTCAAGCAGGACGATTTTACAAGACGGAGAAACTCTCATAGAAAATTATGGATCTGATTTGGAAAAGTTGGAAGATGGAGACACAGTTGGTCTAATGAGAACGAATCAGGTTAACACTGAACAATATACTACTAAATTATTTTTATATTGGTGATGGCATCACATTGATATTGTCGGGTAAGAGTTAAAATGAGGCAAGTCCAGAAATAGCTAGATACCTACAAAATGAGGCATGTCCATGAATTCCTTAAATGTAAAGTGAGGTAATTCCACGTAGGCTTCACTGGAATTGCCTCATTTTACACTTACGAATTAATGGATGCCTCATTTTGCTTCCAGCAATATTTGGACTTGTCTCGTTTTCACTCGTAACCGTCGAATATTTGACATTTATATTTAAATACATGTACTTTTCAGGGGGAGCTTGTATTCTTTATCAATAAAACACCCCAAGGGGTTGCAGTTCCTTTTGTGCCTCCTGATATCTTTGCGGTAGTAAGCTTGTATGGAAAATGTGCTCGGGTGTCCCTCGTCGATGTGGAAGTTTCTGAACAAAGTAATTTGTAATAATTAACGCTCATTGTAGTCTACAGTGGATTGCACATACAACGTCCATAACCTATTTATTTACTCATCACCAGAGAATAAAGTTGGTATCTTTAAACAAGTTAAAAAGCTACTATCCATAGGATTTTTGAATATGTTTTTGTGATTTTCTTACAGGTTCCAATACTGTGGAGTTGGTTGTCTCCGTTGAGGAGGATCACGGAGGCAATTACACAAGCATGGAAAATAATAGTGATAATGACAAACTGAGATTTCATTCCAGATGTGGGCCTTTGGTTAAACTGTCCTGTAACAATCGTACAGCAGAAAGAAAGCGACCAAAAGATGAATTCAATAACGCTATTGTAAGTTTATTTAATGCAATTTCATTCATTAAATATTTTTTTTTATTTTAAGTTTTTAATTTCATTTCAGCAATGTGGTGTGCTATGTTAATTTGGTGATATACGAACAACAGTTGTAACGTCATTATGGATAGATATACATAGTCTAACAAAATTAATCACTTTTAGGTACTTACTCACCGCCCGCTTCGGTTTGATGAACTCTTTCAGGTAATACACACATCTTTTCCATACTTCTTGCATTATAGTATAGTATTACGTGAAAGCAAACTCATTTAATTTACCATTTCCTATCACTCTCCTCGTCGTCATCTCCCGCAGTCACAATTTAAGGAAAGCTCTTAGCAAAGAATCAAAGACTTCTAGGATATTAATAAGATAACATACACACATACCACTATCAAACCCAACTCCAGCCTCCCATATACTTAAATAAGAGTCTTACTATAATACTGTAGTATACATATACATACTAGCTTCTGTCAATATTTTTTCTGACATTAATGTATGGTTTTATGGCATAAGTTAAGCACCTAGGTATAATATATGTAGATACATACACTTATAAAGTCATCTTCGTTTCATTGCAGATAAGAATCGATATGCTGGTTCGAAAGTGGTCAGGTAGTATCGAATTCGGCTTAACTTCGCATAACCCAGCAACTTTCGACTTCCCAGCTACGCTGACAATAATGCAAACCGGAACTCTGATAATGTCAGGAAATGGCATTTTGCACGACGGCAAGGCAGCCAATAGTCCATACACCAATTTTAATTTAGACCAACTCCAGGAAGGAGATCGCGTTGGCGTTATGAGAAAATCCAGTGGAGAAATATGTTACTTTATTAACGGCACAAATCTAGGAATTGCTATCTCTGGAATTCATCATCAAGTCTGGGGTGCTATAAATCTTTACGGCATGGCTGCTAAGGTAGGTTTCAAATATAGTTATTTCAGTCGATAATTATACGTTGACATTTGATTTATTTACATTATTAGATTGTTAGGTTTAAGAGATTGTAATATATTAATAGATGGTTTGGGAAATTATTGTATGTTTATATATGTACACTGTATCTTAAAGGTAAAGTTAATATTATTTTGAATTCATCTAAAACTGATTTTAAAATGCATCTCAGCGGTAACTCCCAGGTTCGCATTTGATGCGCCTAGAACTTTTTGGCGTTAGTAATTATAATATAATATAGGATTAGAGATTATGGCATTTAAATTATTTTTCCTGTTTTAAGATGATTTAGTTTTTACTTTGTGATAATAATTCCACCATTCTTCTCTTTGACTTCGTTTAATTCAATTTTGCAGTTATTTTCATCTTCTATAATAATTGAGGTAATTGTGCAGTAAGCAAGCGCAAATGGTTAAGTAATGGTAATGGGTTCTGCTTGTTTGACAAACGCTACAAATATTTTATGTAGGTGACAATTGTTGATCGAAATGAAAGAGAAGAGCATAATCTCCGACTGAATGTAAGAAGTCATCAGGATTTTTACCGATCAGGTAATACTTTGTAGCTATTTGTTTGTACAGTTAGATATTCCTAATTGCATTCAGAGTTATTACAGATGTTTTAGTTACTAATTGTTCGTAAATGTTTAACCTTAGCTGCTATTGAACCACCGGATGATTGTCTGTTATTTCATCCCAACTGTGGATTTCACGCGGCAGTTATAAATGGTGGGCGAACAGCCCATAGGCCGAATTCAACAGACCAATTTAATCATGGGGTGACATATTTTACTATAATTATTCAGCAGTAATAGTATTCAATTGGTATTTGCAATTTCTTCCCGAAAAATGCAGATATCTATCTAGATAAATGTATAATATCTTTGTACAGGTTGTGTTAACTTCTCGTACTCTAAAACCTAATGAAATATTCGAAGTTCGACTTGATAAGATGGTTACTAAATGGGCTGGTTCAATTGAAATCGGGGTCACAACACATGTGCCTACACAGCTTGACTACCCTTGCACGATGACGAATGTGAGTACCAATCACAGTTTTACCCAGTACTACAGTTGTGGAACAAAAACCTTTTATTTCGTTATTAGACCAAGAGTTATTTAGTGGAAATTTTAATTGTCTAGGTACGCTCTGGAACTTGGATGATGACAGGAAACGGAATTATGCATAACGGTACGTCGATTGTTGATGATTACGGTCAGTCACTAGATCGTCTCAAAGTTGGTGACCGAGTTGGAGTGGTAAGTTGAATTGTGCTGGTTACGACACGTGGCCATACATTTTGTTGCCATTATATTTAGAAGCTTAAAGTAAATACATTTCCAGTGTAATAAATTTATTTATAACAATTTCATACTGCAATTGTAATGCAGGTGCGAAAAGAAAATGGATTCCTCAGTTTCCTTATCAATGGAGAAGATCAGGGCTGTGCGGCAACGAATGTTCCAGAAAATGTTTATGGCGTAATTGACCTTTATGGTCAGGCAGCTCAAGTGTCGATAGTTTTTCCAAGCAATTCTGAAAATAACAGAGGAAACGGGGACAACTTTTGTAACAACATGGACTTTGATAATGTTGGCCATAGTAGCAATAACTGTCTAATATTAAATTCCAACTCAGAGATATTGTTCGGAGGTGATTTACGGTTTCACTATTTGCACGGACGAAATGCTAAAGTTTCAAATAATGGTCTTACGGCTTCTCGACCAAACGCACTAGGAGAGTTCAATGCAGCTATTGTGACAAGTAGTAGACCGCTTAGGGATAATGAAGTATTTGAAGTTGTTATTGAGAGAATGGTGGATCGGTGGTCGGGAAACATTGAAGCTGGAGTAACTACAATTCGTCCCGAGGAACTCGTATTTCCCAATACTATGACTGACATTGGTAAGTTACAGGTTTTATTTTCGATCTATTAAAATCTTCAAAATTTTACTCTTAGGCTCGAACTGTAACTTTTAATTATTTTTACCATACCTTGATTCCTGATTCTAAATTTTAGATCATGCCGAGACGTGGATGCTAAGCGGATCTTCAATTATGATGGTAAGCAGAAAGAGAGAGAAATAATTTATTTTACTGTTGCTTTTATAGCCATTACCAAACGACACAGTAGACCATCCAAATATTTTAACAAAAATGTATTGAATTATTGTTTCTAATTTTTCTAAGTTCTCTTGTTTCTAAGTTTTCTAAAGTTTTTTTATTCCTAGTTAACATGACATATATACGTTATATATAACTGTACTATTAAGCTTATTTTTTTGCGTTTATCCAGGGGGGTAGTACGGTACCAAATCGTTACAACTGCAATCTAGATACTTTAACCGTTGGATCCCGAGTTGGTATACAGCGTAAATCTGATGGAACTTTACATTACTGGATCAATGGGTAACTATGCTTAAATTTCATTAGAAATGGGAATGTCATATATCTGAATGTAATCATTTTCCTATGTAATGATCGTTATTTATTTGTCACTTTCAGTGAAGATCAAGGAGTTGCTGCCTATGATATTCCATCACGTAAGTATCGTCACTTTTTGTTTATTGAATTTTTGTGATGTCTCTTCTGTAGATGTGGATTATAATTTGTTAATGAGGTGAAATAACAATTGGATTTTTTTCAGAGGTATTCTCCGTTATTGATTTATACGGTCAGTGTGCTCAAGTTTCGATCACCAAGTTGGGAGATATGTCTATGATATCGTCCCAAATCGTCGATAGCATGAGCTTACCATTGGCAAATGATCTGAATCATAGGTATATTTCGTACTTTAAATCGTAACAAAAAAATAGAATCTATAAAGAATCTGTAAAGATTATCTAAAATGTATTTAACGTTAATTTTTAGGACTGTCTATTGTAATTGTATAAACCACTGAAAATATATGACATTATAATTTAGGAGTTTTGAACTTACGAAATTCTGTAATAATTACATTTCAGATTTAGTATATGCTGTGGTAAAAACGTCCTACTCAAAAATAATAACCTTACTGCAGCCAGAGTGCGCCACTATTCGAATGCTTTGGTTTTCAGCTCCGTACCTCTTGAAACTGACGAATTTTTCGAGGTTACATTTCCACATGTTTATTATTATGACTTTTAATTATTATTGTTCGTTAAAAAATATCGAAATTGGGCGTGTTAATTAATATTATTTTTATTGTGCTATTTGTGTTCTTTCGTATAGGTTCGCCTGACAGAAATTCGGAATAAATGGGCAGGGAGTGTATTGATAGGCGTAACAAGTTTGTTAATCAGTGATGAATACCCCATTTCACATTTACCACCCTCAATTTCTGGAATTTGTGCTGATACGTGGTATGTGTGTGGAAGCCAAGTGCGGAAGAATCAAACTGTAATCAAAGAAAACTACTGTGTTAATTTAAATAGACTTTCACAAGGAGACAGAATTGGCTTGCGGATAACTGTCGACGGAACTTTGAAGGTATGACCTGACCATTGTTTTTATTTTACTGGCTTGAGCAGTGGGCACAGCTACATCCAATATAATTGATGTTTAATGAATAAATGGATATCTCCTTGTAGGTATTGATAAACGGAGAAGATATGGGAATAGCAGCACAGAACTTACCTAAAGTAAGAAAAACACAAATATAAAATATGTTATTTGGTCAACATGGTCATTTTATGCTAATAAATTTGATTTTAATTTCTGACAGAAAATGCACGTAGTAATCGATCTCTATGGAAGTACGGAAGCTGTAACAATAACTAGTATCGGTAAACCTATACTTTCTCCAAACGATGGAAATCCCAGTGATTCCAGTCTATCTGTACCAGACAATCCGAGTCCTATTAATTTCCAGGTTTGTATTTAATGCGAATTTGCGGTTACTGAGCAGCGTCAACGGTGTGAATTGAATTTGAAATTTGAAAATCCTGATTTTTTTCAGATATCAAAAAGCATCGACGAGTTAAGCTCAACGGGTGTAAGTTTCAACTCGAAGCACGGCAAAAATATAGAGTTAGGAAACGAAAATATGACTGCAAGAAGAATATCAAGTTATAATCAAGGAATCGTAATCTGTAATCAAATTCTAGAAAAGAATCAGCTATTGCAGGTTGGTACTAATTATTATTTTATTTACCTAATTTACTGATTCCATTTGTGTTTGCTTGCTTATATTTATTTTTTCTATAAGAGAATAGGCATGTGGTATTCTAACATTGAAATTCAATGTATCATGTTTAAAATGTTAAGCAATAATAATTACATCGAATTCCTTAGGTGAAGATATCGAAAATCAATTCCAAATGGTCTTCTTCAATAATGGTTGGAGTTATAGATTGTTCTGTTGACAAAATCAGTTTTCCGCCTTCTGGATTAGGCTTTAAGAAATCCTGCTGGGTGATAAGTGGAGAGTGCGTATTTAAAAACGGAATTAAAGTAAGTTTAAAGCAGTTTAAAATAAGCTGGTTTCCTTACGTTACCATTTTATTGTGAAAAAACGTGTTTTGTCTTTAATGTTGTTACCTACATGAAGTACACAGCAAGATAAGATTTGTTGACTGCAAATCTTTATAACTTAAGTTTGCAGGAACCTCAGATAAAAATGATCTAAGTACGATAAACGTTGCGCATTGTCTTCATATTTGTCCAGGTAAAAGGGAAATACGGACCAAATTTGGATAGCCTTCACGATGGAAACCAAGTAGGTTTAAAAATCGACTGCCAAGATTATTTACATTTGTATGTGAACGGAGTGGACCAAGGCATTGCTTGCAAGCTGAGTGTAGGAAAGTGGAGAATGTTTATTGATGTCTACGGCCAGTGCGAAGAAGTAAGGAAAGAAATTTGAACTTGAACAACATTTAGTATACGGTTGCGTCAGTATATATATGTAATAAATTATTTCACCATTTGTTTGCCTACTTTGACCAAAGGTCGCATTATGGAATGGAGATGAAGAACCATCTAAGAAGGAGTCAAATCGAGAAGAAAATTTGAAAAAAAGTGAAAGTTCCACGGAAAAAAATATTAAGCCGGTTGAAGGAAATGCATCTAAAAATTGCGAATATTTTAATTCGTGTCTTGCATTTAAGAGTTCTCTATGTTTACCAGGTATTACTAATTCCTAAATAAATATATGTAAATTTAAGTTAAAAATGAAAATTCATGAATAACTACTGTTGTATACTGTTGTCCTGATTCATTATATTGGAATTTTTTAGATCCTTATTTTGTTCCTGCGGATGGAGCTATTTGTTACTGTGAAACTTGCCATAAGATTCGTGGGGATCAGTTAATTTACAAACAAGGAGATCCGTCTGCAGACTACCAGATTCCAATAGGATGGGTTAAATTCCCAGTGAACATCAGTTTTGAGACAGCCTTACAAACTTCTCAAGGAGGAAATCTAATGACAAGCAGCACCAGCAGCCTTAGTAATGTACTGACCACGTGGCACGTTGCTTACCATGGTCTGAAAATTCCTCATGTACGTCGGGTCATGGATTGTGGACAACTTTGCGCAGATAATGAGTTCACAAGTTACAATTACCTAGTTAACAAACCAAAGGGAAAGGATGAAAAAACGGACGGAGCCGTTTTAATTTTCTCCCCTACCATTGAGTACGCGAGCATACCGGAGTTTTCTAGAAGATACGAGTGAGTATTTACTAGTACCTTTCTTATTGGTTTACCGTGTATTTACAAATTGAAATGTAGGTTTGTTATTAAATTCCGTTGTAAAATACGATCTTTTTAGACATTTCGACCCTACTACGAAAAAAAAGATGCGATCAAAAGTAGCATTTCAGCTACTCGTTCAACCGGGGTCATATAAGAAAGGTCCACCTTCTTACCCCAGTCCTATCTCGAATCATGCTGTGACTAATAATTCCGCCTCTATGGATTACGAAGCTATTGAATGGTCGACAAAGGAACGAGGATCAACCCATGTCTCTGCTCTTCTAGTACGCCTTGAACCAGCAGTCTGATTACTGATTGTGACATAGCGAGCAAACACATGATATTACGTTTACTTTAAAATAATGCCGAAGTAGGTATTAGCATTGTTATTATAGAGTGTTCTTTGCACTGTGTGTATGTATGTGTAGGAAGCTATGATCTGCTGTGCAATTTTTTATATTCTTCGTTCTTCCAGATCGTATTGTGATTACGTATACAAAATGGTCGTTAAAGGTCTAAAAAACTTGTTTCTAAAACTCCATGACGTTGCGAAAAACATTTTTAGTTTAGGATCTTCAACGACGAAATGCTACGATTTTTAATGTTGTTAAATTTTAAATCTTGCCCTTCTTTTACAATTACCAAAATGTGTTCGGTTACTCGTGCTTGTTGTGATTTTTATTTTTGCTACAAGTTAATTGGTTTAGTCATGTTCTTGAATTTTAATTCTAGTCCAACTTTGATAATAATTACTTGGAATAAAGCTGCTATTAGATTTTCGATGCCAGTCAAAAGCCATGTGCTTGATACTTGCTACCTATACATTTTTACTCGTATTTTTTAGTTTCAGCGCGTCTAATGATAATTTATTGTGATCTTTTTGATTGCTAAATTACTAATTCAGTTGAAGTTTTCTGTACTCCTTGCTACCACTTTTGGTCTCCAAGTAAAATGCACCACAATACAAGCATTCTTTTGCATACTGTGCGATAAGGGCGCTGATCTTAATTAATACATTTTAGTATGCTATTTCGATACAATTACATATAACAGCTTAGTTTTAGGCAACAACCCTTGTAACGGCCATCAGTGACTTCCAAGATCCAAGAGTAATTTGTGATTAAACCACACTGAAATTCTACTTTTCTGTATATTTACACTGTGTGTCCCTGCACTCTGTTCGCTCCAAACTCAAGCAGATAAAATTCAGGACGAGATTTTATTCGACTTCCAGGATTTGATTTGAATATCACGGCATCGTCGTATCTACCACTGTGTGAATTCTAAAATATCGCATTGAAAAGAAGTTTCAAGGCTAAAATTAAATTATTTTTAAAAACTAATGTTTGCCTGTATGAAACATGAAACTAATGTTGGCACACTATCTTTATTCCCGGTCGAAGTACCCGATTTTTGGCCAGGCAATTTTTAATATGATATTTTGTAAAAATATGGCGAATAATTGCATGTAACATCACATGTGAATCAGATTTTAGCCACCTCCATTATAATGAAAATGTCTCTGATTAATCGCAAATTTACGCTACCATTAAAATAAATCACACTTCTCAAACGTAAATACTAAAAATCCTTCTATTTTATTTTATGTTCCTTTCGCAGCGACATTATGTTTAA
>JAAXYX010004893.1:1523-11693 GCA_036851915.1 Ptenothrix huangshanensis | reverse complement strand
AATTGACTGTGGGGTAACATTTATGTTTTACTTAATTGCGGAATGCGCTAATGAGTCCACTTGATATGATTAGTATTTACCTTTTCCTAATCTGCTCCGTCCAAATGTAATTTCCATCATGTTTAGAAACACACACTCATCATAATCACGGGTTTGAGAAAATTGAGTATTTCTGCAGGCGCAATGCAAGTTGTTGCTTGTTGCGTTGAGTGGTTCGGCTGATCCCAGAAACTCCGACTGAGATGAGTTGAAATTAAAGGGAAGTTGATAAACACTGTAATCTACGAAAGCATCTCTCACTTGTTTGTCAGTTTTGTCACATTATCATAATCAACACGTATGCTCTGTATTTTGTTCTGTCCTAGAGCAGTATCTTCGTAGTTGGTGTACCCTTTCCTATTTTCGTTTCGGCGTCGTAGGGTATAGAAAGATTTGTAATGAATATGGGTTTCCGAGCACGGCCTTAGGCTAAGCATTTAGTGTCCATATAAAACAGACTTAAACTTATAGTGATGGTTAATCACGTATGCTCTGGTTCTGGTTCTGGTTCGGTCTTTACTGACGCTGACGATAAGGAAGTATATAAATATAGAGGATGCACGATATACATTCACGATTCACGCACTTGACGTTGTTTGTATAATCTATCCCCCATATGTTTATGCTTATGCTTCAATTTTGCTTTTGCTCTCGCCTTTGCTTTTACAGTGCCAGTTAAATGGGATTTATGAGCTTGACTGCACCTCATAAATATAAACGAGAATCCGATCTCCTACCTTCGAATCATTTGCATACATTAAATTAGTGATCATATGGCACTGCACTACGTTCGCGTTCACATTGCACTCGCACTCCCTGCACTTGTAGAGGATAACACTGCCGCAATAGGAAACTAATATCGCCGGGTTAACGTTTAAAATACTTGAAATTCAAATTCAAATATCTTTTAAATTGCGTAGAGAACGAGACAAACGAGAGTAAAAGTTCCCATCTCGAACCCAATGCGATGCCTTGAAAGAACGATGAACATTGAGCATAATATGTACACAGTCACAGTTTACTTCCAGTTCCATCTCCAGTTCCAGCACCAGCTTCAGCATAACAGCAAAAGTTGATGTGACGATGTGAATCTCATAAACGTGAATGTACATGCAAATGCATTCAGCTTCGAGGCACTTGGATCCACCAACAGAACAGCAACTACTAATAGAACGACAAGGAAAACTGTGTAGGTACATAATATTCTACATCGAGGAACTAGAAAGATTACGTCAAAGGTAAAGGAATAGGCAAAAGGGTTTTCGTTGTCAAGCCTGGACCAGGCGAGGGTGAGAGGGAAATGGAAATACTGAAATACATGTAAGGATTACATTAGCAGAATACAAATGCCAAATCCAAAGTCAACGCCAACGCTGAGTGCAAATGCAGGGACTGACTGAATGGCAAATGGTTATGCAGATGTTCACTGATCATGTCGTCAACGCCAGCATTTGATTTGATGATCCCATCCATTAATTTGATGGAAGTTTGTCTTGTATCGCCTGGAAGAGTTGGGTCGAACAATTTAACATATTCATTGATGATGATTTTCTCCCATTGTCAAGCCGTGTACTTCAAATTTCGAATTCTGTTACGTCCTAATGCTGGATCAAGCAAAGGGGATTGTCCTCTCCTGAGCTTCTATTAAAACGACAAAATCCGATTACACTTTAAATATCAAAAGGCTAGCCAAATTATTAAAAAATTCTTGCCATTTACATCAACTCTAAGCCCTAAATCCTCCTCTAGTGAATAACATAAGAAATTGAAATGCTGTAGGTACTAACTTGTTATACCTAAATACTTTGATGCATTCGAAACGCTCCAAATCAAACAGTAACAGTCAGCAAAACTAGTCACAACCACTGCTCAAACACGTTCACGCGTCTCCTAGCAAATCTACATGATTTCAATTTCAAACACAGATTAAATTACAAAAGCTATGTTTTCTACAAGAGGAAATGATACATTTATATTAGTAGATACTGTTTTATGGTCTTTCAACGAACAACGAATAGGCATTCCTTAAAAGAATAATACAAGACTTATAATTTATGATGATTTTATTTCGTCATCGTCATCATCATCTGTCATCGCGCATTCAACATTGCACTGGGTTGTTCAACAGTTCAGGCCTGGCTCTGGCTATCCTGCAGTGTGTTGTTGACACAGCTAAAGTAATGACTTTACAAGTCATAAAATTTACACGCAATAAATGGCTATAGCTTGAATTATAGTTACTCTAATNCGCGCATTCAACATTGCACTGGGTTGTTCAACAGTTCAGGCCTGGCTCTGGCTATCCTGCAGTGTGTTGTTGACACAGCTAAAGTAATGACTTTACAAGTCATAAAATTTACAAGCAATAAATGGCTATAGCTTGAATTATAGTTACTCTAACCGCATAATACCATGAAATGAGATCTTTGCGCACTGGCAGTTTTCAAGATTAGTTCTCCAATTTCATCTAAACTTTCTACGTACTAGCAACTAATGCCTGGGTACAAGTGGATAATTATTATTTTATGTAGTGCACTATTGACTAGTTTCTAGGCCTAGGCAATATTATTTCAATTAACTACCTATACCTTCTAAAACCAAGGAATTTAATAATCGCCGAATAAGCAATATGAGGTACTACATCTATTATACCTTCTGTCTGGAACAATCAGACTAGACTGGTAACTACCTTACACCCACCATCTCAACTTTTAGTACAATCTACAGGAAGTGTAACTGACGTAGTTTTGATGTCATCGTCAGTATTCAGTAGTGAGTAGTGCACTCAAATTGTTATAAATTGTTTTTCAACAATTTGATTATTTGATATAATTTTTGTTTTGGCAAAGCAATATAAACGCAAGAAAAGTGTGAAAATACAAATACAAAATACAAAAAGCTTCAACTGCATTTTGATTCCAAATTGTAAAATAAACAGGAACAAAAACCATCAGCATACTTGTAAAAACGATTTAGAAAAAATGTGTTCTTACTGAAAAAACCAATCTTAAGCGCATCCTACAATTACAAAGCAATAACAGTATTAAGTAATTGGATCGATCCAAAGGCAAGAACAAAATGCAATTTTATAGCAATAGTTTACTGCACCATTTGGTGTTGTTTGTATATTGTATAAGCTGCTTAACTATTCACTATTCAAATTCGATTTTTATTTCCCAAATTCAAGGTACAAGGATTTCTTCGCACAGTCAGCTGTGAGAAGAATCAAATACACACATTTCAGCAAAGATTATCTTTTGATGCTCAACTTAAGATTAGACCCTTACCTTCCACGTATGTGTCGTTAATAACGTTAGAATGACGATGAGTCATTGCACTGATGACAGTCGGATTGCTGGCTGTGTTGATAAGAATGGACAATGGACAAGACGAAGCAGGACCACCTATCACTAAAATGACTGGATCCATATAAATAATAATTTTTGTTACTACGGCCGCTACCGATATTACAATTTACAGGTTACGCCGGTTGCAAAGCACGTTGAGGATGGGAACCTACAAGAAATCCAGTTGCAGCAAATCGTATCAGTTGAAGATACAACCTCATAAATGATCGTATAACTAATGGTGGGCATTTAACACATTTTATTGCATTCAGTTCAAAATTGAATACAAGGATGAGGCTGAGGTGAAAGGCGGAGGGCCCAACTCCACTTTTGAGTTTATTACTCATCTTTCTCCCTTGGATTCTAACTTGCAGTGCAAGGCAAGTGCAGCAACAATATGATACGATATGACATAATATTGCTATCGTGTTCTTTATTGGACCATCGAAATAACTACAAAATTATATGAACTTATCTCGACTCCCCATAAAGTCGTACGTACCTTTTCCCTAATGCATTTAAGGCAGAACATACTAATACTGTACTGTTGTGAAACCACAATACTGACGATACGTATAGATAGTAAAAACCCAAAATGAAGTGCGGAACTAGAAATGAAACTGGAGCCACGTGCAGGTCACATCCCACCGTCGCACGTGCCACGAAACCTCAATAATTGGAATGTATTAAACGTATTATTTAGTTTCGGTTTCGTAAATCCATGAATCCACATCCATATCCACGTTTAAGCCACAAAAGGAGAAGCTTGGAACACCAACAGTAAAATGCTGACTAAAACATTGTAGCACCAGCTTGCTTCGCCCCTCCATCATGTCGACTCAATATTGTTTATCTATGGTGAGCACATTGAATACAGGCCGGACACTTAAGTGTAGTATGTTAGAGATGTGAGTCTCGAGAGTCTCAAAAGTATTGGGCTCGAGACTTGAAACTTGTAAAATGTAACAAATGGTGTAAGAATAAAATGCTAACTAGAACCGCTTTTGATAGAAGTCATAAAATGTAAATCGATTGAACTTATCGAAGGTCAGTTGTGAGTTTTAACTGTTTTGTTTGTGGAAGAAAGTTTATAAGTAACAGAAATTAACTGCATATATAATTGCACCGCGAATTTGCTCGTAGAGAAAAAAACTAAATTAAGTCACCGTTGCGTTGCACAACTGCACAAACCTCACGACTCAGTATACAAGACAAATTATTTTTAACTTGAGATTAATATAGCTTAATTACACTTTCTTATGACTTTAAGATCCGTAAAGTAATGCATTAGTAGTATGTATTATTAGTAATGCATTGCTATCAAAAATCGCAAAAGATGACTAACAATTGTTAGTTGTTGTTGTTA
This sequence comes from Ptenothrix huangshanensis, assembly GCA_036851915.1. Lineage (NCBI taxonomy): Eukaryota > Metazoa > Arthropoda > Collembola > Symphypleona > Dicyrtomidae > Ptenothrix > Ptenothrix huangshanensis. The sequence goes on along the minus strand of JAAXYX010004893.1, from coordinate 6,941 downwards.
ACCTCCAGTCCCGAAATTCAAGACTTTGGAATTATACCGGATTCGTTCATCTCTATAATGATAAGTGTGCCGCAATGAAACCAAAGATTAGTAACGGAGACCAAGGCAAGGCGGTGTTGATTCCTCCCAGCTTAATCCTTCAAGGTCCAGTTTATGACATGGGGACCGAGACACCTAATACAAATCTTTACGATTAGCTTTCTAATATATATGTACATAGTAGGTATAGTTTTTTCTGTACCTAAGTATTCCATATTCCATGTTATACTTGTATTACGCATTAATACTTTTGTAAATATTAATTGTTGTACTTACCTAACTGGTAAATGTAATGGAGGCCAAGTAGGACCGCCGTTCCTCAGGACACGTCTGACACTATTTATTACTTTATTAAAAGCTACCAAGGCAGTGAAGTAAATATGTAACCAGCTAAAATCAGTTCGATTTAAAGACGAAAGAAGCAAGCTGATCAAACGATTTTTGGTGTTTTTGCAAGCGCGAGGGTGAAACATTAGAGTACGTATGCAATAACGATGTGATGTCCGGATGTTGGGATGTAATGTTCCGCAGTACCGCACCTTACTTACCTATATTATATTACTTCAACTGTGTAACATTATTTCATATTTGCCTCCAAATCTATAGTACATACATTGCAATAGTCTCCAGTATCCTATCTTATATTGAAAGGAATTCAATTACTTAAATATAAACCAGTAAAACATACAAAAATTCGAGAATATAAGTTCTCTATTTTTAGTGAATAAGTATAAACTACTATAAACCTATTTGATTTCAAGTTTTCAGGTTTCACGTGAGTATTGTTGGCTCTTTTAAATTGAAAGGAAACAGGAAAGAGAAGGTTTTGCTTAGATACTACGATGTGATTACTTTCAATGAAAATATAACGTTACAATTTATTTCAATTTTCAAGTCTTTTCAGAATCCTTCAATCAGGTAATCAGTTCAATCTGATTTTCAAACATTCAATGGGCTTCTGATCTGACGTTCTCCAACGGCAAACATATGCATGCAGTATATTTCTATTTCATACCAACGAAAATCAATTTAGACAACTACCATAATTTCTATGAATATCATGAAGTGGGTTGTATTGTATTTTGTCTTCGTTTTTCTTTCAAGTTGAAGCCAAGTCAGGCGATACTGGGGCTGGGGTATTGAATCGCCAAGTACCAAGTCACCAAGACCAAGAAAAAGCTAGGAATTCGCGAAGGCAGAACAAGAGCAATAACACGAAATCAGAGATTTTGCTGCACATAACCATGTTTTCAGTCTCTGCGTCACCGAAGGAAGGTAAGTCTTTTGACGAATTTTAAAAGAAGTTCATTCAAGACACTATGATTGCAAGTTTTCTTTAGAACTGTTTGCTATCGAACTAAATGAAATATTTGATTAAAATTGGATGGCTTCTATGCAGCTTGCATAATGTAGAAACTAAATTACACGTTCAAGACTATCGATCAAGAACCAATTCAGATTTACTGCAATATCTTTATGCAATCAACGCTCAAAGAAATTTGAGACGTAGTTTGACTTCTTTTGATTATTTAACGCTTCAGCGTTGCAGGTACACTGTAAAAAATGGTGCATCTCTTTCGCTAAAACCTAGAGCTATTTAGCATAATCTTGCACGAATTTTAAAGTGCATCTAAAGTGGATCTAAAGTGCATCTTCAATCAAATAAAAATACATCTGTGCATCTAAAACGATTAAAAGTGCATCTCGAGAGCATCTTTGAGTTCAAGATGTATTTATGATGTGTATAAGACGCACTTCAGATGAACTTAAGCTACGTTCAAGATTATACTAAATAGCTGTAGGTTTTCAGCACTTTAGATGCTGTTTTTCTTGTTTTAGGATTGTATAATTTTTACAGTGTACTTGATGTCGTCTTCCTACATCTATTCGTATCAACAATACAATCTCATGTTTGACTATATAATGCTAAAATCTCCATTCATGCACACAATTTATACTGCCTGTATGTTGGAGTTCTGGGAACCTTCACATCACTTTACGTTTTGAAGCTGTAGGTCAGTTCTATACAATTATTACACTACATATCTCAGCCTTTATTTTATTTTTTGTAATTACATCATAGCTTTTTCTTGTTTATCTAATTTTAATGATTTACTATCATTCATCTTACAGTAAAAGTAAAAGTAAGAGTAAAATAAAAAATAAATCCAATCAAAATCTTATTGAATAATACATAGTAATTTAGTAACTTAAATGATCGTAGTTCGAATTTATCATAAGAATTATCATAACTTTTTAGCAATACTAGTTACATTTTATTAAAATCTTCGTTTTATGATTTCAGATATCATGCGTATGAAGACAAGACGGTGGAGTAATCCCGCAATGCACTCTCATCCCTCCTCTATCCTGTGTAGCTGTCACATCACTACATCCGTTTTGAAAAAAAGAGAAGGCAACGCAACTCAACGCAACCTTTACGGTACCATGAGGTTATAAACGACCGGGCAGAACTACAACCCGTACAACCGTAAGCATTTTAAGGAAGAAGAGAAAGAGAAGCTTAAAGCCAAAACCAAAAGTAGTTTGCGGAATGCATTACAAAGGTACTAGCCAAAGTCAAAGCAAAATCCAAATCCAAATCCACAGCCAAAAAGCCAACACAAGAGCCATAACCGTTTAAATTTATTTCTTTGCTTTCAGCCTCTCATTTCACCACTTCCCACCCCACAATCGCGAACGCAATCTCAATCGCAATCGCCATCGCAATTTCAATTTTACTTGACATTGAATTATTTTATGTACACACATTTCCTTTATGGTAAAAGTGAAAACCGAGATTATTTCCTGATTAGTTCTCTATTTAAAGTGTATGCATTTACATTTACTTCACCAACATACTGTGCCATGGCATCGTATGGAATTTAGTTGCTTGCCTGCCTTGGATTTGTTTGGCTTGCCTTGCCAAAGCATTACCATTGGATTAAATTTTGCTTGGAAACCTTCGTAGGTATTGGATTGGACTAAATTGGACCCGATTGGATTTGTATCGTCATCGTCATCGTCACTTGGCTGGGATCATAGTATCGCATCGTCGTAAAATAATAGAACTGAGCGATCCATCTAAATATTTCTGTAGTGTTTTATTACCCACATTCTTGAATTTAATTAGCGATTTTTAACTACCTACTATAAATACAGTAACCGAGAACCTTTTTTGCTCCTTTTGCAAAAAATCTTACAAAGCAACAGTAAAGTTGGACTAACGATAAGGGAACTTTTGTGATCTAAAATCTAGATGATGTGTGCTATATGTGTAGTACTGTATTGAGACTACCGCTACATTTTAACGATAAGAAACTAATTTTATTACGGAGGCAGATTGTACCTTAATTGAGGGTTGGGTAGTGATACTTTATTCTGTATTACTATCATTATTGTGATTAAAGAGTAGTTTCTACATTGATCACACTTATACTCTACTTTGTCTAATTTTATTATCTCCCGAAAATTCGGTCCTCACTACTCACAAATTGGTCGGACTGGTACTGGTTCTGGTGCAAAACTTTGTCCCGTGTTAAGTTGTGCTGCATTGTAATATTAGTATTGTGAATTTGTGAAAGTGGAAGAAAATCTTGAGAGAAACTTCTTGCCAAAGTCCAAGTCTGAGTGTAACTAGCAAGTCTAACTAAGCTGAAGTAAAAGTTGTTGGTGTTGCTATCTGTATTGCTGTTGCCATTGCTGTTGGTGGAAGTTGAGTGTTGATATGCCTATCATTCAAAATCTTCTACACAGCATGCGATGAATGACGGTCCGGTGCAGTGAGGCATGACGGTAGATTGAAAGAAGGAGAGTATGAAGTAGAGTTGTTGGGCTGGTTTTTGTTGAAGACGAATCTCTCATCGCATCGGTACCGGTACTGTAAGGAGAAGATATGTAGATACAAGAGGAGAGGACAGATGCTAATCGCATCACAAGTATTGCATCGCTATCGCTATCACTATCGCTGGTAAGTAAATAGTTCGTGCTTTCATCCCATTTCTCTTCCACTTCTTCCACATCCACTTCCACTTCTTTTCTTCTTGAGCATTTTCATTCGCCAATAAATCCAAATTAGCCATCCTTATTTATTTATTCACATTCTGTTAGAAAGTTCAAGCAACTTTATTACCTTCCATTCCATTCTATAAACATTCCATTCAACAGTGGAAATTCACTTATTTCATTTCTTTGTAGTAAGACAGATAGCTCTGTGTCACGAAATAATTACTTACTTACGAACGTTCTTTCTCTTCCACAAATTTCTTTCTCAATCACTTACGATTACGATGCTATACGATACGATGCAATGTATGTGTAGTCAGAACGCAACGGAAGACAATTCAACGCAGCACAACTAAGCCAACTTAAGTTAATAGTGAAAATAAAAGGAAAGCTCATAAAACCTAGTTCTGGTTCTAGTGCATTCTGTCTGCTTCTATTAGTATAACTATAACTATTCTATTACTATTGCTACGACTTTTACTATTACTATTACTATTGCTACTGCTTTAATTATATACTTTCCCTTGAACATGGCACACCCTGCTCGAGTATTTAACTATGGTCTTGCAAATGCCTTACAAATGTCGCCGCATTTCTGCATTGCACTAATACAGATATTGTATAGTTACACTAATATTACTATCCCTGACTAAACCACTAACTATAGTATTGTATTAAGTAATTATGCTTTGCTTTAGCGTTCCTATCTACAATTTTATTAAAAGAGGGAATTGAATGGCAGCAATAATTACTATATCCGGTTTCTTTGACACTGTAATTCCCATTGTGTGAGTTTGGAAAGAAAATCGGCATTATTGCATTGCACGAATTTGTGGAATGGAATTAAAGAAGACAAGGGAAAATAACGGAGCACTGTAAGTAAGTGTGATGTCAATTCTAGCTAACAATACATTAATACTAAAGAGACTCAATAAGCTGATGAACGGTTGCATAGAAAATAATTCCAGTCTTTTAAATGGTCGTGATTGTGATCCTGGTTTCGATGCAAATGCTTCTATGTAGGTACTAACAATATTTTTAATGTGTTTGTGTAAACTATTTAAAAGGGGTAGATTTTTCCAGCTTAACTTTTTTGGTATATATCTGCGTAGTTTTAGCTTTAAATTTATTGTCTAAGGTAGAATATATGTTGACCTTTTTGAAACCATTAAAGAACTCAGCTCGATCCTCTAGGAAAAATGTAGATAGCGCAGTTGTACGTTTAGTGCGGGCAGCATTATGATTGTATGAATGAATCTTTTATGTGTGGCTTACCCTTTTGGTAGGATTGTGGTTGAGAAATTGAACCTGATTCTGGTTCAGATTCTTATCTGACCACGACCATGTTCCATTATATTATTATTAGCTACCTAC
>JAAXYX010004892.1:0-11693 GCA_036851915.1 Ptenothrix huangshanensis | reverse complement strand
ACAGCTTGAGTGTACAACATGCTGCAAAAAACGGCTGTTATTAATTCCCAACTTAGTATTTGAGTCATGTTGTGTTATTAACCTATACATTCACTGCTTTTTACTAGTTGGTATTAATTAATTCTATTAAAATAAGCTATTGATAAGATTTTACTTTCGCTTATCATTTATAGACGGCTGTCTTTCTCGTCCAATGAACGTATCAATTTCAGCCTGAACCTTGGTTTGGATTTGGGGATTTAACGCCATGTGTAAAATGGCGAATTCTAGGGAACTATTGGTTGTATCAGCACCAGCCAAGAACATGTCTTTCAAGACGGAAACAAGGGACTCATCTAGACGATTTAGAAATAACAGACAAAACCATTTTGAGCAATAAATTCTTTCCTTCTTTCAGATAACAAGTAGCAGATAAAAGCATAAATTAATAAGCCAAGGTCTTTTGAGAGTACAAATTGTACGAACTCCCATTTTATGTATTAAGATTAAGAATGCAAAAAACATCACCTGTGAAATACTTCGGTTTCTCATGAGAACGATTGTCAATTTCTTTGAGAAAATAATCAATATAGTCGGAAGGCATGTCTTTGTATAGTCCCTGAGACCTTTTCTGCACAATTATTTTCTACACCATAAAACAAAAACAAACAATGGCCGCAACCGAGAAAGCATGAATAATTAAAACAAGAAAAGTTTTCTGAAGCCTTACTGTTGCCTAAGATTTCAAATACTGGCAGAAAACGAAAATTAAGCGCACCTTAAAAAACTTCTGGAAAACCCGATGACACTTCATCCAAGAGTCGTGACTAGTTAGTTTCGGGATAAACCTTAGAAAGGGAAACAAGTCGAGTGGTGTTGCTCCCAAATTAAATTCACGATTAAAATCATTCACACTTTGTAAGAACATCTGAGCATCCGGATCATCGAGTTCGAATCGTTGTCCCGACAAGAGGTTCCAAACCACATTCAACGTCGAAATTTCAAACATTTGGTGAACACAAAGATCAGCTTTTCCACCGCCCCTTGCAATAGCATCGCTAGTTTGTTCATGAAGATAGTCCATTTCAAATAAAATGACATTTTCCACATTTGTTTGACGCTGAAAACCAAATTCGTGAAGCATTTTCAAAGAGAAACGCCGGCACTGCCTCCAGTGTTCACCGTTGCTGAATAAAAGCCCAAGAGGTTTTTTGAACATTCCTTCATACAGTATGTGATTATCAGGGAGACGATTGATCCAATCCGATGCACTCATAATTTTCTTCGCAACCCCCAGATCAAGAATGCCCACTATAAAGAAAAAAGCAGACGAATCCTATGTGTTAGAATTACATACATATGTTAATGGATTACAGCATTAAAATATATACCTACCGGCATACTGTGCTGGATACTTAATTCCGAAAACAGGGCCAAAGGTTTTACTCAGGGTAGCTGAAACAATGTAATTTGGCATTCCAAGATATTTTATTCCAATAAGTAAAGTATCCCAAACGGAATTACTCCCGGGAAGATAATTTGTGACATCTTTTCTTTTTCTTTGTTGATGATGCCTATCCCGCTCTAGAAGCCAGAGGAAAAGGTACAGCACTAATGATCCCAGAACAAACTGAATCCACATTTCTGACGTAGAAAGCTAATTACACATAGAAAAGAAAAACTAAAGCAAAGTCAAATTAGTGATGATTTGACCGCAAATTTAATTAGCAATTGATTTAATGGTGACTTAAACTACTTTTAGATCAGTTTAAATAACACTGACAAATATATAAATATTTGTGTAATAATCCTATTTTTTGGAGCAATATAAAAAGCCCTGATTTTTATTGTAACAGGTCAGTTCGTTGTTTGTGATAAAACGGTCAAGAAACAACTAATTTGGGAAATAGATATGAACGGGCCCATGAATCAAACTTCCTTCCTTCAATATTTCAATTTAGTGTACCTTTTCCTATTTAATTCATCCCGACGTGATATATTGTGATGTGATGCGGTGACCATCAAATTATCAGACATTTATTCTGCCATAATTATAACTACCTTAATATTGGTCAAACGAAATTAATTCCTTTCCTTTGATTACATTATTAAAATCTACCCTTCAAGATTTAAAATATAACATACTACGCATTAGCGGTACTAAACGATGGAAATTTTTACATCTTCAAAGCCAGTCATTATGCATTTGCATTTATGATAAGGTGGTTGCAAATTGTAAACATACATATATAGATATGATGCTGGTATTACTATACTTTTTGTTGTTGTTTCCACTACTTCTGGTTAAAGTATTGTAAGCGTAATCAATAATTAATAGAGAGTCATTTTAATCATGCAAGCAGTAATAGTAGCTGATGTTTACACACCTTATCAAACGCATGCTTGCAATTAACAAGGTTACGCCTCAAGGTATCCACGTCTCGGAATTCGTAGAATAGACGGACATCAACAATGATCGATTAACAATTAACTACAACAAAAGAATGGGACATTAATGTCATAACGAAAATTTATGATTGCCACCAGTGATTGGAGTTCATTGCTAACTAATTCGCCCAGCATTTGTCTATATAAGTTTGCAGCCTTGTTTATCAATCCTTGACTGTGAATACGTAAATGCGGGTAATTACACACATTCTCGAAGGATGTCTCAGTAAAATCGTACTGTAAAAACTATACATAAACTCATAATAAAGACGTAATCTTAAAGGAAAAACGCACCGTAAAGCTTACTTGAACCAGTGTTGTAAACTGTGCACAACTTGGAGAAATTGTTTGTTCTTCTCTCCGAACAACCTGGCAGTTGTTCGTTGTGCACAACACTCAAAAGAACTACGCTTGTTGTTCTTGTTCTAAAAACTATACATAATCTCATAATAAAGACGTAATCTTAAAGGAAAAACGCACCGTAAAGCTTACTTGAACCTCTACTCCTAGTTTTTGTTATTATGAACGCATCTAAAGCCCGCCTTAAAAGCATCTAACTTGTGCCAATAACGCATCTTGCGATGGGTTTTAGATGCGGCTTAGATAAGACTAGAGTTTCGGGCTTTTAGGTACATTCATTTTTTACATGTATGATAATGATTAAGCACAGTAGTCAAGCGTGAGTGGAAGTGCAGGTGGCAAAATTCTACGGAGTAATTAATCTACCGTCGTCTCGTGTGTCCCGCTCAAGTTACCTACACTTAGATTACGTGCATAATGACTGTGCAAAAAAAGTGAAACGTAAGGTAGCTCGTGAAGCAAAGTTCCACAGAATTAGGCAATTACCATTGCATTCCAATCACCCTAACCATTAGACTATTATAATAATTACAGGAGTGAGATCAAACATTAAATTTTACGATCTCGTCGAATGAATAAATAAATACGATCAATGATACAGTAGAACTATAGAAATCCATAATTTTGGCAGTCTATCACACCCTAGCTGGATATGATAATAATTAGTTCGATTTTTATCTCACCAATAAAAATTAGCATTTGAAGTAGTTCATATTTCTAGCAGGAAACCTAATGCAAACGGAATTATGCGAGACATAAGGTACACAATTATGAAATAGCGCTGTAATTGCTTGGAATCAACCAATATTCCGAGTAATGTCACACAAGTTCCGCCGGTTAAAAGCACGGTCTTGTTCGAGGCTCATATGACATGCCTTTGTTTTCAATGTCTGCGTATTGCAGGAGACGGAAACGTTGAAATATATTGTGCAAATGAGTACGTAATTGCAGATGTACCTCTAGTACGCAGTATAACTTATAGTACCCGCTGACATTCATAATTAGTTTAATCGTCATGCTACATTGTTTACAAACTTCAGAACTGTTTTCGTGTATCAATATTCGCACAAGTCAATGTTACCTGTTTTACCTTGAATGACGCCGAAAGAATTCCCAATTAACTTAACTGTACATAGGTCGGCACAGCAACATTGGATTACTTACATATCTTCGAAGAAATCGTACTGCAAGTGCCAACTTATAATTCAATGTTAATTATATTTCTCAGTAAATTGTACTGAAGAACATGTCCACATAGTAAGTACCAATATGCCTAATTATAATTATCTTATAGCATGAAATGCTTCTAGACCAGTGAATACAATAATTATAATTACAACGTTTAATGCTCCACACGCGAGTGAGTCAGGAATAAATAAATAGCTGCTCCGTTTAAGCAGTTAAAGGTAATAACTTTAATAACACAGCCTTTCCGCGGACTTTGCCACGAGGGTTTTCCAGCCAATCACAAGCCGCTGCCGACGCGATGATCATAGGGGATGAATTTAAAAGCACTTCGAATAGATTTGGCGCAAACTAACGTCGGTAGTTTAGAATTACATATTTTGCTCTGGATAAAGTTTCTGTCTTGATTGTACATAATTACCTACTTAGTATTTTATGTTTTGTTTTTCTAGGCAGAATTGACTTCTGCTTAGATAATTTTTAAGCGCGTACGTTAAAAAATAAATTGATAAATGATGTGGTAAAACCGTAAAACGTAGCTACGTTTGAAGTGTGAATATATTTAATTACTTTCTTTCGTGACTCTCACTTTGAGACAAGTTTATTTTATTACTAAAATAAAATTGTAACTACACACCAATTCAACATTAAATTTCTTATTCGTCAAGAATAAACGATCTTGGTTTAGTTTAACTCTAAAACATTAATTAGCACTTCCAGCGCAACTTCCAGGAGCCCATGGAATCTCAGGCAAAGTGCTTAAAGTAGCATTCCGATTATAGACGATCAACTCGCCAAAGTCAATGATAAAAGAATCTGGATTGCTAAATTGTAGTGTCAGTTCAGGAATAGTATCCGCGGACGCAAGGAAATCACTAATGACATCGGAGTCCCATTCAAGAAGAAACGTATTTGCTTTCTGTGTTTCGCGGATATAAGCCCGTCCCCAGGTTCCATATTGTAGGAGAGTGTTTCCCTTAGGGTCTGTTTTGTTGTACACGATCTCAAGGTCACCTACAATTACAAATGCAATTAAAAATGCAAACACGATTTTAAATACTATGGCATCTTGTTTAAGCAAAGAACTTTATTGTGAGTATTAGTAATATGCTTTATGTTTATTTGTATGCCGATTTACCGTGAAGAGGATTTCCGAAGATACCAGTAATTTGGTCGATGTTGACATTTGTACATCCTGACTCGGCGCAATTGTTAATTATGGGGTTTTTAGCCGTAGTTTTAGTTCTATTTTTGGTCTTTCTAGCTTGTTTGCTTACCAACTCGTTTTTGATTTCGGTGAAACTCTTTTTACCTACACAGAAACAAGCATAAACAATAGTAAAAATAATTAAGACATCAATATTATTACAGCATGATATTCTATCGCACAAGCTAAATTATATGTTTAAATAATTATTGCTAAAGTAATTTAATAGTTTAAAGTTATTTTATTAAAACGTACCAACTAGGATCGAAGCAATAGCATTGTGGAGACTAGTAAATGATTGAGCACTCAGACGCCCAGGTCCATTTGCAACCGAAAACATGCCGAAGCCAAGGCTTGGATAAAGAGACATTCGACTTGCAAAAGGAGGCCAGAAGCCATCATGAGAGTTTAGCTGATATCCTAACAAAGTTCAGAGTAATAGCAACGTTAAAATGACTCTTATATTCTGGCTTCTAATTTCTTGTGCATGATTCTTGATTATTTTCACACAGAATTTTGTAATTACCGTCAAAGAATCCGGCGTGGAGTCCCAAGGCGTAAGCAAAGTCACCGTTGACTTCAGATGATTCATCTTTTCTGTAACCGCTGAAGCTAAGGGGATTCGAGGGCTTCTTCAACCACCTCATGACACTCTGAATTAGGAATGAAACAGTGTGAAATTTTCGTGAAAATCAAAAACTGTGACTTACTTGTTCAGATGATTCATCCTTTCTGTAACCGCTGAAGCTAAGGGGATTCGAGGGCTTCTTCAACCACCTCATGACACTCTGAATTAGGAATGAAACAGTGTGAAATTTTCGTGAAATTCAAAAACTGTGACTTACTTGTAAGGACAATTCATAAAAAGCTTGGCGCTTCTAGAAGTTAAAGGTCTCCCTTAGTGGGATGTACATGTTTAGTGGTTTAAAGTACAACGCTTTTTAATTCTGATTTTAGATCCTGTTCGAATATTTGCGTACTTACTTTGGGAACAAGTTGGCGACCATCAACGAGACCTTCATTGAGATGGAACTCCAGATATTTCATCATGTCAACTGGCGAAGTAATGACACCACCGGATCCAAGCGACACGAACCCACGTCTATAAGCATCCCATTAATTAATCCGCAATCACAATTTAATTTTATTACTCAAGCATTAAATTAGTAAAGCAATATTTCTTTTAAATACTAAAAAACTGTTCGCCTTCGTATAAAACCATACCGAATGAGGAGTGGATTACTCTTGACCAAAGTCTTTCCATTCAAATAGTAAGGAGTGGCCATGTTTTCCAGTGTTTCATAATCTTCTGAATTGCTAACAACTGTTGATCCTACCATTCCCAATTCTTTTTGAAAATTGGCCAGCTGCAGGTTACACAACGATAGCATTACATAGTGTCCTTACTTACTTAAAATGTATCTATGCAAATTACTGAAATTGTTAAGTAACAAAAGCAAAGAAAAAAACCAGTGTAATACCAGTGTAGCGTAATTTTGGGTCCCATTAATTTGTGCGATGAGTTCACCAGCCAAAGAAAACATGGCATTGTTGTAAGTATATCCGGCACGGAAGTGACAAACTTCGGGTGCATATCTTGTGCGGCTATAATAATGACCGTTAGCGGAATATTGAAGTGTTTTTACAACGTGGGTGTAAAAAGGAGTATACATACATACATGAAATTGCAAACTTAGAACAACAACATTTCTTCTGTATTTGCGACGGAAGCTAAAAGTAGGTGACATCGATTTGATTGCAATTTGATACATCTGCAGACTTTATAAACTTACTAAATGTATTCGTCCACAGTTGGAAAAGCTCCCATTGTCCTTCTCATGGCATTGTTGTAAGTATATCCGGCACGGAAGTGACAAACTTCGGGTGCATATCTTGTGCGGCTATAATAATGACCGTTAGCGGAATATTTAAAAGTGTTTTTACAACGTGGGTGTAAAAGGTGGATACATACATAAAAAAAAAATTGCAAACGTAGAACAACAACATTTCTTCTGTATTTACGACGGAAACTAAAAGTAGGTGACATCGATTTGATTGCAATTTGATACATCTGCAGACTTTATAAACTTACTAAATGTATTCGTCCACAGTTGGAAAAGCTCCCATTGTCCTTCCTAAAGTTCCAGCAGACACGCAAGTTTTATGCGACAACAAATCTCTGAACGACATACTTTCGTCTCGTACCCTGAAAAATGATTGTTGATAAATTATCTAAAAGCGTTTGACAGAACATCAAATGTAAATAAATAATAGCATCCCAAAGTGTGAAATCAGCCCTTGATAAGTACATTTTATAGTTATGAAATTTTGACCACATTACCTGTCAATAAAAGTGAAGTTGAGCGATGGATCCAATTTCTTTATGGGAACGTCCAAAGCGCCCTCTCCCAGTTCTGGGAATTTTTCATTCAAAATTCTGGACACAAGCGTAGCAGTGAAACTCTTTTTAAATATTAAATAGAAATGTATACTCTTTAACAAATTTAATTTTATTCTTTAATTAAAAATATATTTAATTTAATTAATTTAATTTAATTATTAAATCTTTAATTTATTATTTGAAGTCCACAAATGCATGCAAAGTCCTAAAGTTTAAAACAGCATTTGATTATGTGCAAAGAACTAATTACCTTTGAAATAGAAGCAATGGCAAATAATGTGCCATTATCTACAGGAATAACCTTCTCGATATTTTTCTTCCCAAAACCTCTGGCAAAGTGGAACGTTCCATCTGTTGTTACGATTGAAAGTCCAACTCCAGGGTTAGTATTTGCGGGGATGAAATTGTTGTTCACCAAATCACTGACTAGGGCTTCAAAGTTGGCTGGTATTTCTATAGCTTTGACCACCGCTATTGTCGCACCCAGCAACAATAGCGACGTTAAAGTACTCTTTCTAAAATGCATCGTATGGTAGCCTTCTCAGTATATTTATTTATTTTTGATTTCCTAGGAGTAAGAAGAAGACCTGAAAAATCAAACGATTTAATTATTATTAATTTCAATTTAATTCTGGTCTGCGAATTCAAAGTNATTTTTGATTTCCTAGGAGTAAGAAGAAGACCTGAAAAATCAAACGATTATTGTAATTATTATTAATTTCAATTTAATTCTGGTCTGCGAATTCAAAGTTGTGAGTGGAATTGTTATGAATACTAGACTGGTCTCTGTGATTGATATTTTTGGGCTTTAAATATTATTTTCCTAGAGTTATCTTTGAAACATGTTATGTACTTGGGTAATCATCTACTGTATTAATAAACTGCTGTAAATACTTCACCAAAGATCACGAGTGGCAATCAGATTCAAATTAGCTCAAATAAAGGTTTCACGATTCGTGAGTACAATGATTGTCAGTGGATCAGTTATTATTAAACTGTCACAAATAATTGTGTACCAAAATTAATACTTGTGAACTAACATTGAGTCAGGTTTCATTATAAGTAACTAAATGCACCTGGAATCAATGATTGACTTGTCGCACTTTATTTTTATCAGTGATTGATTAGCTAATTAAGTGTGCGTGGAATGTATGATCTTGAAAAAAGTCTTGCAAAATATCGGAGGCTGTGCTTGGACTCCCTTGTTTGGACGAAGTGGTTGCGTTTATGTACAGGAAAAAATACTGTACAATGTACATACGGGTTTTATCTTCTTCAACATGGAGCAGTGATCAAATGGACTACATATAAAAACTTATACAGCCATGAACTCTTAGGTTAATTAAGTAAAATTTCAGGTTATGGTAATAAATAATTATTTACAAAACCAAATCATTATCAATATAATCAACTTATTCATAGCAATTTCTACCATTGAGGCTTATATATATAAGTAGTTACCTAACCTACGTAGATTCGCCGCCAATGACAAGCAAGGTGAAGATTAATGCTTTCAGTCTCCTATTCGCAACACACAACAATGTTATATTTACTTTATACCGAGTCAGTAATAGCTTGCGATTCCTTCAGGAGCAGACGAAACTTTGCCGTAAGCCAATTCACTGTCCACTGTGCTTGAAACAAGATTTGCCTGAAAATATTAATAAAAGCTGATACCAATCGGTTCTGTTCTGAGCATTGAAAATTCCTACATGATTCAGAGTTATTGAAAAAATAATAAAGGTTTTAAGTGCGATTCAAATGAAAACATATTACATACATATATGTGCCTATCTGTTCATGCAATCGCTTTACTATTTATGTGTCAAATAAAATACAGTACAATACCCTTAAATAATTTTATTACTTTTGATATTTTGTTCTATTTGCTTTTATTCAATACACGACAAATGTAAATCTTCATATATGTACGTAGATATACACAGTTGTTGCGTCAATTGAGCTATTTTCTTTCAAGCTACTTCATTTCGTAGCATGCCAATAATTTATTTACTGGGGAAAGTGGTTTCCTATTTTTTGTTGCATCCACTGAATCGCCAAATGACGCAATTACACCTTTGATACAATTATCTTCATCGTGCATTCCCATACAAGTTTAAATTGCTTGCACTTTATAGCGCTTATTATTTTCAGAGACTTTCGTGTTACTAGAACTTTCCGGAGCCCATGGGATTTCGGGTAAAGTTTCCAGAGTAGCGTTTCTCACGAATACGATTAACTCGCCAAAGTCCATTGTGAATGAGTTTCTGCTTGTAAATTGTAGCATCCGCTTAGGAACTGTGCCCATGAGCGAGAAGAAATCACTAACGACATCTGAGTCCCATTCAAGAAGGAACGTATTAGCTTTCTCTGTTTCACGAATATATGCACGGCCCCAGGTGCCATACTCCAGGATTGTGTCGCCCTTGGGTGAGGTAACGATTTTCACATTGCCTTCAAAAGAAGGTTTAAAAAAAAAAGATTAATAATTTCACAACTTCTAAGCATAAAAAATGGTTTATTTTATTATACCTTGAAAAGGATTTCCGAAGATACCCTTAATTTCCCGGATATCTACTTTAATACATACTCCATCGTCGCAGTTGTGTATTTCATTCATGCTTGTAGTAGTAGGAGGACCAAGAGAAATAATGTGTTTTGGAAGATTACTCTGCTGCTTGATGAACTGCTTTTTGATTTCGCTATAACTTTTTTCGCCTGCAGACAAGTAAATAGTAAAGCGTAAATCATACCTACACTCAAGCCTAAAGTTGCTTTAATCCATTAAAAGGTCTAACCAATTAGAATCGACGCAATGGCATTATGAAGACTTGTGATCTGGGGACCCAAAAGTCCGGGTCCATTACTGGAGGAGAATATGCCAATTCCAAAACTTGGATAGAAAGACATTCGACTTGCAAATGGAGGCCAGAAGCCTTCGTGAGAAATCATTTGGTAGCCTAAAATCAGTCATTTACTTGCTTACTATGTACATTACATTAGGAAACAATATTATATAAGCATTACATAACTGATGAAGCGCTTTTTACAGCGCTGCGTAATGAAATGTGAAAAATTCTACGTCACCATTATAAAATCCAATGTTAAGCCCTAACGCGTAAGCGAAGTCGCCGTTGACTTCCTCGGAAAAGTGTGTTTTGAAACCATCAAAATTAAGTAGGTTGGAAGGTTTCTTCATCCATTTCAATATTTCCTGGGATGAAACAAATTGAACGTTTCAAGATTTCGAATGTTAAGGGCTCAAAAAACGAATTGAAATGCTACTTCGAGTCTCATAAAATGAAAATTACTTTAGGGACAATTTGACGACCGTCAACAAAACCTTCGGTCAGTTGGAACTCAAGATATTTGATCATGTCAGTTGGGGAAGTGATAATCCCACCAGATGCTAGAGACACAAATCCTCGGCTAGTATAAGAACAGGAACATTAAAACAATTATTCACAACTTAATTCAACTTAAGTTTAAGTATATTGAATTAAACTACAGAGTAAAATAACTTACACCATTTTATTGTACGTTGTATTGCTTGAAAGAAAACAATTCTTTGACGCTGTAAAAATACAGTTAGGTAGTATGTCGAAATATTACACCTAACTACTACGATAATCATAATACCTTATAAGTTGAGGATTGCTTCGAACTAAATTCTTTTCATCATCAAGTTTATTATAGTAAGGGGTGGCCATATTTTCCAGCGTTTCGTAATTTTCCGATTTATTCATAACTTTGGAACCAACCATTCCGAGCTCATTTTGGAAATTTGAAAGCTGCAAATGAATTTTATCAGAAATATATCTATATATATATGCATTTTCACTATAAGCGTTCACTTCTCGAAACAAATTAACTAGAAATCCCCCAAAACGAGAGTACAGAGTTGTCGGGCTTACCAGCGTTTCGTAATTTTTTGTTCCATTAATTTGCGCAATGAGTTCTCCGGCTAAAGAAAACATTGCATTGTTATACGTAAAGCTGGTACGGAAATTACATACTTGTTGTGCATATCTTGCTCGACTAGAAATTATCAGAACTCAATAAATAATTTAAGTAGTTAAAATAAGTGTCAACAATCAAGCCAAGTAGTCAAAA
>JAAXYX010004891.1:0-11694 GCA_036851915.1 Ptenothrix huangshanensis | reverse complement strand
AAGTTACAGCTCACAAGTCCAAGTGTTTTCTGTTGCATAAAATATTTATAAGTAATTACAGGTTAACAACTTATGACTTGCGCATTACCAGACCAGTCCAATATCCGTTAACAGTCAAAACCGTCTATTTAACACAAACGTGTAATTCGCAAGTTACAATTCGCAAAGTTACAAGTTATTTATGCAACCAAAATTTTACGAATCGCTACACACTTGAGCTTGTGGACTTGTACGTACGTGTAAGTTTTGTGCTACACAGCCCAGTTAGTACACCATAAAGTTACCTTCAAGGTTTTTGTTCCCTACGCATCTTGACAGATAACTACGTATACATCTTGGCAGCAAGATGCATTCCAAGTCCCTGGTGAATTTTAAATGCTTCCGAAAACCACTTTAATTGCGGTTTTAAAGCATTTAAGATGCCTTCTAACTACTTTATATATCATCTGCTTTTTTGTAGATGGGTCTGATGTAATAGATCTGTGTCAGTTGTTCACTTCATACGACACGTTGTAAAGGTGTGAGTCATCAGGGTACAAATTGTATAAGGGTACGAATTGTGAGAGTACAAATTGTAGGGGTACGAATTGCTAGGGTACAAGTGAGCGCCGTACCTAAGGTTGTAACACTTTTTTCGATGCTTTAAACACTTTTGGCTGTGTTTATGAATGTTTAAGAACGTTTTTAGGCCGCCATATTGCTTAATGCAAAATGTTGCACTAAGCAATCCAAATGCATGCACTCCGCTGTGGAGTGCATGCAGTTGGGTTGCAGCTCCTGGTGTTGGGAGAGAGTGGGGTGAAGAATACCTATCCGTGCGCTCACTTTTCAGGGCGTCGTTCTCGTCCTACGAGAAAGTTTTCCTGGTTAAAAGTTCTTTGTGTTGACTTCTACGCTAACTAACTAAGAAAGAGCATTTACATTAGCACTACCTTTTAATAATTATACCCTCATTATGCAGCTTGTAAAGTATTGAAGTGCACGACAAGTGCTCTTGGTTGAACGGGGAGCATATTATGTAATTGCTTGTATTGATAGCTTAAGAATAATGCTATGACTTTACTTTTTGATTCTAGCGATAATAATTAGCGATTAAAAAGGTGGCCATCAATTAGGGCACTGTCAGTGACCACAATTGGGGCCCTCCATAAAATTTGAGTTTTCTGCTAGCTCCGCTTCCCAGAAGCATAAAGAAGTCATACAGCAAGGAAGGAGTTATTTACAGGTGCATGCCAGTTCTGTTGACTGATTATAGACAGTGTGGTGGACACAAAGCTTTTGTTGTATACAAAATCTTTTGAAGTTGATGGTCCAAAATTTGAAAAATAATGAGAATCAGGTATATTGCACTCGTCCGATTTTCTTACGGGTTGCTTTTCTGACGCATCCGACAATTATAAACTGAAAAGAGCAAAGTTATCAATCGATTGAATTGACGCTAGTCAATTCATATTCCTATAACCCCCGGTCTCCAATTCGTAGCTGGTGGCCTCCTTTGATAACCGGCCACAATTAGATTCCTTATCCTACTCCGGAGAGCAATGAGGCGTAAGCCACATAGGCGTAGGCCTAAGCGGGATTTTTAAAAATACACATCCTTCTTTTCGATTTATGAGACAAAGGAGCAGGTTTTTTACGGCTCTACACAATTTACACGAAAACGGCACCCTTTTTTTTGAATTAACACGAAAATGACAGTTTTTTGAATTTACAAGAAAACGACGAAACTTTTTAAAATTAGAAATAAACGACCCAGTTTTTTAAAAATTTAAACAAAACGACGCAGTTTTTTTTAAATTTAAAAGAAAACGACCCAGTTTTTTTGAGTTTACAAAAAAACGACAGTTTGTTTGCATTTTTAAAAAAGGCGCAGTTTATTTTTGTCAAAGCAAAACTTTAATTAGATATAATCGACTTCAGCAACTTGACCTACGCCTGAAAAACTCCTGGTTACGCCACTCATCCTACTGTGTTTTGTTTTTCAACAGACTTCGAAGAAAGAATGGCGGATCACCCAATTAAACTAGGCGAAAGCCTATGGCAATTGCAACAAGACCCATCATTTCACGATATTCAATTTCTTGTTGGCCCAGCCCAGGTTAAGGTGGGGTGTCTAAAGACTGTGCTTCTCGCGGGTTCTCCAGGGATGCGGGAGATGCTGAAGGATATTGATCTGACGAGGTTCCCAAACGGAATTCCACTCCGGAATTTTGACCCCATAGCTTTCAACTTCTTCGTCAAAGTAAATGATTTAATTTTTCAAATAAAAGTTAGTGAAAACTTTAACGTTCAGGCAAAGGAAGCTTGAAAAGAGCCAAAATGAAGTAAATTGAAATGATAAGAGAATCTAGATGACTCAAATCTAAAAATTCCTAGAAACAAAATTATCTAAATCATTCTTTGGTTACCACAGCTATTTATTTGAACATTTCATTCATATCTGAAATTGCTTTATAGTAGCGGTCCTAAGAAAATTTACCGACAAGTTTTAAATAAAACTCAAAGCAAACTGCGTCTTTTAAGTGCAAATTATATACAAATCGCGCTTTTCGCATGAATTTAAAAAAAATCTGCGACTTTATTTTGTAAGTTGTAAAAACCTGAATCTGTTTTTCCGTAAACAACATACTCCGTCTTTTCCTCTTAAATTTAAAAAAACGGCGTAATTATGCGTAAATGTAACAAAAAATGCATCTTTATCTATTTTTAAAAAAACCTAGAAGGTGCGTTTATAAGGCTATTTGAACATATTTCTGAATTCCCTCACAGGCAAGCTCCTGCTTTGCCTACCCCTAGTATCGCTACAGTTTTTAGGCAAGTTTTAAATATAAAAACCGTTGATATTATGGCTCTTTATAAAGTACAAAAGGTTGGAATTACGAATTTGTTAAAAGTGCAAAACGCTTAAATTACTTTTCAAATAACGCAAAGCTTTTAAATTTTTTTGACAAGTGTGAATTGCTTCAATTTCGACTTTTTAAGTAATACAAAACGTTCTGATTACAACCTTTAGCCTTTATTAATAATAGGACTTATTAAAAACTAAAAAACTACATTTGGTTTGGGTCATTGTTCAGTCACCGATGACTCTAGAAGGTGCGGGCACAAGCCCCATCTATGCTTGATAGGATTGACTTTTAATTTCAGACCGGTTTGAATTTTAGCTCTTTTGGATTTAGTTCATGTTTTTTAACAACATTTGATTTAAGATTATTTTGACTTTTCCTTGCCGATATTAGTGATGACAGTACACCCTGAAAAATACGAAATAATGGGGTTGTACACTGTAAAGAGTGGGGCATCTCTTTCGCTAAAACCTACAGCTATTTAGCATAATCTTAAACGAAGTTTAAATGCATCTAAAGTGCAGCTAAAGTGCATCTTAAATCAAATAAAAATGCATTTGTGCATTTAAAACGAATTAAGAGTGCATCTTGAGATCATCTTTGAGCCCAAGATGTATTTATGATGTGTATGAGATCAACTTTAGATGAACTTTAGATGTACTTAAACTTCGTTCAAGATTATGCTAATTAGCTGTAGGTTTGCAGTGCTTTAGATGCTCTTTTTTTTGTTTTAAGATTGTTCAATTTTTACAGTGTACTCAATTATTTTTCAGCCCTCCACTTTCATATTTTATTCTGTGGACGTCTTTGATTTTGTAGAAAAAGGCTTTTTTCAACATGGAGACTTTTTCACGCCGCTAGCTTATTTCTCACGGTAAAAATAAAAGTGGAAAGGTGGAAAGTAAGCGGGTACAACCCTAATAATTTTAAGACAAGTTTAAGAATGGCGACAAAAAAATAAATTAGATGGCAAACCTTTTTCTTTGAAATGCTTTGGAGTTAAAAATGGACTTCATGGATATTTTTTATTTAAATGCAAAGACTGTGCGTTCCGTTGACTTAATTTGTTAAAATTAGATGGGATTTACTATTTTAACTTGGCTTTACACTAACTGAGTTCCCTCTAAGCTTGAAGGATTTTTTAGGAATCCTCAAGTTCAGCATTCATCGATGCCACTGCACATATGAGTATCAGGATAATTCTAATAACTTTGACTAAATGAATAATTCAAAAGTTTTTAATCAACCAGTGGCTTTTATTTGTTTTTTTTGCAGTTCATTACATTAGATACGTGGTCCACCCATGAACTTGAACAAGTTCCACAACAAACGCTGTTGCAGTTGTTTGGAATATGTTGGCGTCTGCGTGTAAAAGCCGCATTTCCTGGATTGGAAGCTGCTTTAGCTGGTTTTCTAAGGTCTAAATTGTTTTTCTTGAACTTAAATATTTACTGCACTAAGAATGCGTTTCAGATATACCTGAAGAGACATGTATCAAGATTATCAGGGTAGTAGTAGTACACCTATATGCATTTCGTTAAGGTGCAAACTTAATATCTATCCTTTTTGTAACGGTATCGAGTTTTTTTTACAGATGTGAAACTTTTCCATTCTTCAACGACGATTTGCATAATAAACTAACAACACCAGGAATGTGTTGGTGTGGGTTTAGATTTTAAATCCCGAATATCAGAAACCTTAACGATAAATTCCGGAAGATGGGGAATTAATTTTTCCCATTGGAAGGGAATATTCTCAAAATACCCTTCATTTTAAATTCCAAATCTTCGGGGAATATTTCCGCTTTTAGAATTCCCAGATTCCCAGGGAATTTAAAACTAGCCATCCCAAATAATGATATATTTACTAAACAGAATTTTTATTGATTCTAGCAGGACTAATTAAATTCAACTTTTTACACTAAATATGATAAAATTACGTAATATTTTAGAATAGAATTTGTTTCGAAGTACACAAATCGACAATTATATTTAGCGTAAGTTTCTAATCAATATTTTGCACTTTTTCATAAAAGTCCGAATTTTTTTTCAAAGACCTTTTCAAAAAGTCCGAATTTTTATTTTTATAGACGTTTTCACAAAGTCCGAATTTTTATTTGTTGCACTTTCTCGAAATCCTCAATTTTTTGTTGTTATGATTTTAATACAAGTAGGAATCTTAAGTCATTTTTAAATTTTTTAATAGGGGTAATTTTTAAAAGGGTTTGTATGTTTATTTTTGACACTTAAAAAAAATTTGAATTTTTATTTTTTACACCATTTTGAGACCGAATTTTTATTCTTCGTACAACTTTTTAAAAACTTTGGATTTTCATATTTAGGTTTTTCAATAAGTTCAAATTATTAGCTTATCGTTTTTTCAAGAAGTCAGAATTTTTTTTGTTACAACTTTTGAAGCAGTTTTAAATTGCATATTTACACTTTTCATGGCATTAAATTTGAATTTTTATACTTTTTTGATTTTTCTTGTGTCTTAAAAATTTCTAATTTTGCGTTTTATACTCCTGTAAAAGTCGGAATTTTAATAGAAAATATGAGGTATCAAAACTGTATTTTTTGTCAATGCACGGGGTTTCTTAACTAAATTTTTCATCATCTCAGTCTACACTTATGTAAAATAGATAACACCTACTAGCGTTTAGAATCAGCTAATTGAGAACTGGCTATAGAAATTAACCAGATTTATTTTGGATCCACTTAAGAGCCTTAAAAATTTGTTCCTTGTGAGAAACCCCAGGGGATTACAGGTAGGATTTTGAATGAATGGAGATTTGAAGGTTGCCCATATGTAATTATATACCCGTAATTATATCGATCCAATTACAAAACCACTGAGGCTGTGCTGAAACCTAGAAAGCACATGGCCAATTCATTAAAAAACGCAATGTGTTTCAGCTAGTTTTTCAAAAAGTACTATTTGTCACTTAGTAATTTTACAAGACATTATTAAACGATACCACCATTTTTAACATCGGTAATTACCTGTAAGTAGCCCCTTTTTACAAGATTTGGTATTAAAGATCTTTGAAACCTGGCCTTTATTGTTTGTTGTCTGTATTTATTATATTACAGCTCCTTTGAGGACTTGACGAACACACCAGCTTTTTTCGAAATGACGCAGTTCTGCTTGGCGGCAGTGTTATCGTGTGATACGCTTCTCATGAGCGAAATTAAAATTTTCGAAGCGGCAATAAAGTAAATACCTCCTTATTTTTTCATGCATTCTATTTCTGCTTGACGATCATCCCTACAGCTAATTACATAATATGAAAAATAACATGGTGCCTTAAGAGAAGTCTTCGCTGCGTTTCAATTGTATTTCCTATTCTAACGCGTGTTCGTTTCCGTATCGGAGCTGGCTGAAATCCCATGTCTTCCATTTTTTCACAACAGTGTGTTCTGGATAACATTTGTATCTCTTTTAACGGTCTTGTTTCAATTCCACTCCCTCTGTCACTTTCTCCGCCCTTTATTTTAATGTACACATGCAGGCGCGTAGCTGGAGTTGAATTTTTGGAGGTACTGAGAAATTTTTTAGTTATGTTTCGAAATTTTCTTTCCATTAAAACTAGTATATGGAAGCGTCCGAAGGATTCTAAAATAACACTGCCTTCTTTTAGGAAAAGTGTAAGCAACACTGCGTGAGTTTTTATAAATTCTTAAAAACACGGCGTTATTTTTATGTAAATTAAAGGAAAACTGCGTCGTTTTTAAGGAAAATGAAAACATCCGTCATTTTGTGTAAATTAAAAATCCGCTTGATTTTTATGTAAATTAAAAAAAAACTGCTTCGTTTTTTGTAAATTCTAAAAAGCACGGTGATGCTTCTGTGTTTCCAAATAAGTCTCCGTCTTTGGTTTTAAATTTTTAAAGAACTTTAAGAAATCTGAATTAAATGTTTAAAAATGACCTTTTATGAAGAGAAGATTTAAAAAATTATACAATTTTGGTCGTGTTTCAGCACCCAAGCACTCCTAGCTGCGCGTCTTTATACTACTTTTGGGCACTTTTTCCTAATTAATCTATTTACTATGGTACGTGCATGACTCGTCCCTGACGAATTCCTCCCCTCATTACTCGTCCCCGTCCAATTCGTCCCCGATTATATTCCCCCCGGACGAATTCGTCCCCAACTATGGATATTCGTCCAGGACAGATTCGTTTCCGGCTAAATCCCCTGCATGTATGCATTCATACATAATTTAATAATTTACACCCACAAAGCTACAAAAGGTATTGTAGTGATTACATTTTTAGGAATCCTGTCTTGCCTTGTTTATACAGTGGAGTCTTTCTATAGTGATACCGCTTATGGTGACATTCTTGCGATGGTGGCATGTTAATGGGTCCCCGGAAAACGCCAATGTGAAAGCATAGGAACTCATTTGCTGTAGTGACATTTTTATAATGACCTTCTTGTTCTAACAACATGAATTGCAATCCCGGCAAATTGACCTTCTGTATAGTGACATTCAAAATTTCATTGTTTAAGCTCCACCCTGGCGATAAAAAGATTAATTTTTGCAATTCTTCGCAACAAGTACGGAATTATTTGTTAGTCGTTATATTAACAAACGTAAATGAGCCTTATTTTTATAGGGCACAGTTTGGCGGCTGTGAAAAGAAAGCGGCGTTTGAGTATTTTCGATGTCATTATGGTCCCCTTTTTATAGTGACCTTATGTCATTGTAAACGTATAATGACATAAATGCTCGGTCCCTGGCAATGTCACTATAGAAAGACTTCACTGTATTCATGCGAAGTATGTTTGTAAAAAAACAAAGCCTTAGTTTCTTAGGTCGGACAAGAGGAAATTTTGAGTGGGTGCCATAGATTAGCTTGCTAAGTTAGGTGAAGTTAGCTTGACACTAGTGACTTGGGTATTTATTCACTGAGGGTAACAAAACAACTTATTGTTACACATAAATGTTTCAACGAATACGTTCGCGGTTTCTAAGGGACTTAAAAATGTGTAGTTTTAAACGTGAAAAACATCCAAAAATTCTACCAAGAAAATTTAAAGGTGGACTAAAACGACCATTTTCAACTTTTTTCACTGTTGCGAACAAAAAAAATCCAAAGGGAAGTTGTTTGCGGACAAGTTCGTCTGGGGGCAAATATATTCGGGGACGAATGTAGTCGGAGATGAATGTGGACGGGGACGAATTCGTCCGGGGACGAATCGGTCGGGGACGAGTCATGAGGGGACGAATTTGTCGGGGATGAGTGATGAATCAATCATTTACTATGCATGCCTTTAATATGGAAATAGGCGAGGTATTTCATAATAAGTATTTTGTTTGAGGCAAAGCTATTTATGTTTAGTTCGGTATGAAGCTTTTATATTAGAATCGTGGCTTTAAATAACTATCAGTTTTTTTACTGCACTGCTGTGATTTACTTTTAGATGGGCGGAGTTTTGGTGCGGAGAACGAAAACTTCCAAAAACGAATGGGAACATTCGCAATGTCCTTGGAAAATGCTTATATGAGATTCGGTTTCCTTTAATGAGTTCCGAAGATTTTGCTAAAATTTGCGAAACAAAAGCAAATCTTCTCACCGCCGACGAGAAAACTACGATTTTGCTCTTCTTCGTAAAGAACCGAAGGCCAATGTAAGCTTAAATAATCATATCTTTTAATTTAAATTTAGAGTAGGAAATCGTTCAAGATTACAAATTACCCCGGAGCAATTCCATTAATTCGTACAAATCAGCATGTTATTTAGACAAATGATGTCGCAATTGATTTCATGCATACATTTACATTTTAACAAATCAAATTCATTTGCTGCTTATAGTTGCAATAGTAATTACTTTACAGCACAGGAACCGTAAGTTCAAGTATGTAGCGTAACTGAACGTAGGCCAAATACACAGGATTGTTTAAAACACTGCCTTTTTCAGGCTGGAAGGGAATTCACGCATTCTTATTTGCACGAAAAGGCTCATTTTTTAAACAATTTACACACCAACGTAGCATTTTTTATATTTACACAAAGCGTAACAGTTTCTATATATTTACACAAAAATTAGCAATTTTTTTTATATTTATACGAAAACGTAGCGGTTCATTTTATATTTACGCAAATAGGTAGCACTGTTTTTGTATGCATACAAAAACGACACAGTTTTCTATATTTGCACAAGAACTTTAAATTCACTTGAAAACGACACAGATATTTAATATTATCAAAAAAGAGGTAGCAGTTATTGTAAAATATACAGGAAAGCGACACGGTTTTTTTATAATTACACCAAAACGTAGTAGTTTCTTTAAATTCACATGAAAACGACACAGATATTTAATATTTACAAAAAGAGGTAGCAGTTTTTGTAAAATATACATGAAAACGACACGGTTTTTTTATATTTACACAAAAACGTAGTAGTTTCTTTAAATTCACATGAAAACGACAGTTTTTTAATATTTACAAAAAATAGGTGGCAGTTTTTGTAAAATATACAGGAAAACGACTCAACAAATATACACACAAAAACGACAAATATTTTTTAATTTATACGGTAAATGTGCATTTTGTACTACCTTGTGCCAGGTAAAATGCGGTTTTAACATTTGTATAATTATATTGAATCGAGATCAAGTTTCTTCACAGCCTGCATGAAAAAGCTCTATTTACAATTAGGAAAATTTACACTTTGTGGATATAATTGTAATTGCGCGCCTCCTTTCTTTTACACATTTCTGTATACATTGGAATCGCCGTAAGGCGCACTTTGACAATGCAAACCTTTCTTTTCCGTGAACGATTTTGTCTGCTTGTGCAGGAAGTTGTATGATGTCATGTAGTTGACATTCTGTAACATGAACCTCCGTAAGACGAACCTTTTTATAATTCGAATATTCTTTCCGAGCATGTCCACGGAAGCACCTGGAAGCACCAACTTTTCATCAGGCGAACAGCGGTTTTTGACTTTTATGCGCAAAATTCAACTCCTGGATGGAGCTAGTTATCACTTTAAGAGTTTGCTACGCATGAAAAGTCGTGTTTTGGTTTGAAGTTCGAGTTGAAGTATTTCAGCTATCCTCGTTGGAAGGTAGTGTCAACTTTACATGGTTTAATAAAATTGTCTCCCTCCCTCCACTCATTAAAATTTGGTCTATTTGTTTAAAAAAATGGCAATGCTCTTAATTTCAAGGTGCAAAAATCGTACTGAAGCTGGAGTTTGAAGGAATTTCAGCATAATTTTTAGAATTAAAGCTCGTCAAAAACATGTGGAGACTTATAGACTAAATCAGCTTTGTTTTCTTTGAAAGCAACTATGAAAAAAAGCATACAGATAATTCTCGTAGTAGCCATCAGCTAAATTAAGTATTATGAAAATACCGGGGTTTTCTTTAATGATCAAAACTGGTTCTTTCTTACAAGTATAACATGTAATTTTGGAAGACGAACCTCTTTTTCGAACCTTTAAGTTTGCCTTGCAGCGATTCCACTGTACGCGTCACTTTACTTCTGCACTTACGATATTGGGAATTATTAGCTTAGTAGAACGAAACAATCAGGGCACATAATGGAATATAATAAAGGAAATTAATCTCAGCTTTTACATTGTTTGAATTTAGTGGGAACTTGGATGACGCAGCTCTCCCTTTCAAAGCTAAAGAGCGAGCTTTGGAGTTTCAAGTCCTCAAGCTAAAAGACGTGTATACGAATGTGGAAACAGGGGAGTTTGTCTGCGATGAATTTGAAAATATTGCTGAGTAAGCCAATTTTTAAAAAATAACATTTCATAAAAATGCATAAACCAGAAGGAGTGTAGCTGAGATTTGATGTTGGGGTGTGCCGGGTAATATTAAAGTTGCTCTTTTCAAATCGTCTTGCATTATTTGTAATAAAAAAACAGTGGCGTCCGTAGGATTTTTTCGTGTAAAAACTGGATCTATTTGGTGTGAATTGAAAAATTGAATACCTCTTGTTTTATGAATTCTAAAAAAATTGTGTCAATTTTTGTAAATTAAACAAAAATATGAGTCCATTTTTGTAAATTCTTATATAAACTGGGTTATTTATGGTGAAAAAACGCGTCATTTAAGTTCACATTTTTACAAACACACCATTTTGGTTTTTATTTTTTAAAAAATACGTTTTTTTGTACATCTTAAAAAAGTGCAACAAATCAGGGAACATTTTAAAAACGTCACCTTCTCCAGGATAAAATGTAAAAAAATTAAGACTTTAGGGGATGCTTCAGCACCAAAAAACCACCCTCAGTTACGCGCCTTCAAACTAGAATTTATTTAATTTTTACTTAAAATTAGGAACAAGTTCATAGCATTTGACATTTTGTTCGTAAAAACAAACTGAATCTCAAACTTCTCGTTGGGTTAAAATGAGTTTATTCTTATTCTTTTCGAATTTTCTGCAAATGACGGAGAATTTTTAAAATTCCGGAATTATCGTTTGTGGTTTTAGGATAACAAAATGCATGACTAATCTCAGGGCGGGTACACTGTAAAAAATAAAGATGCACTTAAGATAGGGCTAACTAGCAGTTGAGTTTTCATTACTTAGATGCACTTATTTGCATCTTGAAGATGACACCTAGCGCATCTAGAAAATGCACCAACCGAAAATGCATCTTAAAGATGCAAATACTGCATCTTGAAGATGCACTCAAAAATCTTTTAAGATTATACAAAAAAGTAGCAGGTTTTCAGCGTTTTAGATGTATTTTTCCTTGTTTTAAGAGTTTTACTTTTTATAGTGTACACTGTAAAAAATAAGATGCACTCGAGATTATACTAAATAGCAGTAGGTTTCCAGCGTTTAAGATGTATTTCATTGCATCTTGAAGATGTATCTTA
>JAAXYX010004890.1:0-11694 GCA_036851915.1 Ptenothrix huangshanensis | reverse complement strand
ATTATTTGTTTGACTAGGCATGGCATGGTTATCGATATTGCCGGAGACTTGCCTGAACTTTAGCCAGACCGTGGATCATTTGCTTTGAACGTCCCCGTCGTATGTCTAGCCGAACTTGACGTAGTTACTTATACTAGTAGTTGTAGGTACATCCCTAGAATCCCGGAAGGTAGTCTGTGATATGACGTATCGACAAATAATAAGAGTCAAGAAATTCTTATTTAAAGTGAACTGTCGCGTCTGCATGTTAGGAGGACGGTCAGATCAGAGGTAGTGACAGGAAGGCTGGAGATGGGACAGAACATGACAGCAGGCACCAAGTGCTTCACAGCAGTCCTCAGATTCAAACTGTCACTTTATATTTTCATTAATGTACTAATGGTCACTATATTTTCCAAACAAACCTCCTCTTTCATTCTTATTTTCGAGTTCGATACACAATTTAAATTACTGTATTCAAAACAAGATGTTTTGAATTCCCTGAATTAGAATGGGATTAGGATTAGGTTCTAGACCTAGACACATAGGCACGATCCAGGCCAGTGAAATGAAGTCAACTACATATGTATGTATGTAGGTATGTATGTATTGTTGGACCATGAAAAGAAGGTAGTGTAATATGGTGGAAGCTGAGTGATACACTTTACATGTCGATGTTGTGGATACTGATTATCATGAAGGACAGAAGAACTATATGTAGAAGGCTGGTTAACTTGGGTTTTGACTTTTGGAACTTGCTAAACGGTTTCACTTGGCTTATTGATTGTCGGCATCCTTGTCATCATGGTTGACTTTTTCAGGATTGACTTTTTCAAGTGACTCTATTTATTGAAGGTTATTTATGACTTGAAACTCCTTACTTCTTGTTCTACCCTTTCCACTCATGTATGTATATACGCGTTTGCCAAGTAGCCAATGACACGCCGGGAGGGAATTATTATACAAAAAATGCATCACATTTTCACAGATACGCCTCGTTTTCTCGTTGCTCGTTTAAACTGTAACAAAGGAGCAACAGGATTAGTAGCCAATAGTCATAAAATATTTATTTAGTATTTAAGATTTGATCTATCAAATTAATGGTGCAGCTAGTGCTGGTACTAATCACCATACAATGATACTTATTACGAATGCAGTGTAAAGCAATTATATGCATCATTACCATTATCATTACTTTTGCTGCAAACCAGGATGTGGTAAACGCAGTGAGCAAATTCTACGGTATGCATAAATAAGTACTATACGTAATTACAAGTAGGTACCTACCTGAGCTAGTGACTGCATACTTGCAATACGTGGAGTAAAATAAGTTCGGAGCTACTATGTATAAGCGTATACTTGCACTCTGGTTCGTAGTTAGTTGCGTACAAGTGAAAGAATTTACGAACACGAACATTTATCAATGGCATAGAATATGGTCACAATAAAAATTACAAAGTAGATACCACAGAAGACTATAAAGTTTCGAAATGTATTGCAATAATAAATCTTTTCTCTAGATCACATGAGTACATTACATGTTACCATATTTTCAACTCCACACCATACTAGGATAGCATTCAAAAAATTGAAACGGTTAAGGGTGGATTCGATGGAGATTTTATTATTGTACTTATGTAGAGTAGATATGGCACATATTTAGGTATGCACTAACTGGAAAGGAAAATGCATCTTACAGCAGTAAAAAAACTGTAATATTTCCCTTCTCATTCTCATGTACAATGGATCAAAGTGTATACAGTCATTGTCGTGCAAAATACATAAAAGCAGTAGCAATAAACAAATGCAGTTGGGCTCATACACAAAATTAATTATTGCTATAAATTCAACAAATATCAAATCCAGCTTGTCTCCGATTGCATCTTAACTCCTTTTCTGCTTTGTTTTGAATCAGGGGAACCGAAAACAAAACAAAGTACCAATGATTTTCTTCAAGCTACATTGTTATCAAATCATACGTGCCGGTTAAAATGTATTCCCAGTTTGTTTTCATTTTTGATGGTGCTGGTTACTGGTTCCGTAAGCTTTGGACTTGGAGTCAATGCACTCCGGTTGTTCCTTCCTAAAAAAGATGGTAAATGGCAACAATTTGAATTTTTTGAAAAATTGCTTGTATCATTGCCAACTGAATCCACTCAACAGTAGTTGTGGAGATGAGCATGAGATTTGAAAAAGTTGGAGATTTACAGTAACAACAAGTCACTGGGCATGTAAATTATTAGCATAAAGGAATACATACGGAAGACAAAGCGATTGTCATCAAGAAGGTGCATCCACATAAAAGTATACAGGGATGTGCAATTAGTCTTAGGATAAAGCTTCTACCTTACATTGTACATAGTATAACGTATTCTCAATAATTTTGAGGAGCAGGGTTTAAAGGGCTTGCGAAGAAAATCACGTTAGTTATGTTTTTTGGGTGCAGAAAGTTAACAGGAGCTAACGAGATTGATTGAGTAGACAATAATTTATTCAACGATAACAATTCAATCAATACAGCCTATAGAAAAATGGCAAGCAATCTTCAACGATAAATCCGCATATGAAGCCAATCCTTAGTACTCGATTATATGGATTTAATACTATGATACTATACTCCCTAAACTCCATACGAACCTATCTATATATTACATCTTGAATTTTCTTTCCTCTCCAGAGAGACGTAAATGCATACCTATGTACACGTAGTGTAGAAGATTGAAACGACTGATAAAAAAATACAAAGTACCCACACAGATAGATACTCATGTGTGCTAGCAGCTACGTAGCTTTCCTTTGAAGGATGAACAGATGGATTGGCCTCATAAAATCCACGGACAAAAAGTTAGTCGGTAAGCCTTTGAGTAACTGCGAGAAAAGGTAAGTAGAAAAAAAGAGTACAGTCAGCCAAGTTAGATAAATACAATCGAATGTAATGTTGAAATTGAAACGTTTGTTACGCAGCGTATCGCATCACTTATTGACAAATACAACACACAACTCAGGACTCGTAGACCCACCACCACTATCAACTATCGTGAGCTAAAGTTCTAGTTGAGCCAATTCTAGTCAAGTCTGTCTGTACTTGAACCAAGCCATTCGAAAAGATGAGAATTTTAATTCCTACAGATACGAGAATTACATTTGGGCAATTATGTGTAGGATGACGCTATGCATAGGTATAATTACACACACATTATCCTCATCGACGAAAGAATAGAATGCAGGTTGGTAAGTTGAGTTTCTTTATCCCACACATTTTAATGTGGCCAATATCTGACGACGATGACGACTACGACTACGACGACGATGGACGAAAGCAGACCGAATGGTGCGATAGTTACGATACAAGTCGGTGATAAGCACGTAGATGAGAAATGTTTCTTCATTCTTTCGTACATCGTGAAACTCGTAGAGTGAACATTTTGATTCGAAATTGATATAACCTACCCTTACACACTGTTCTTGAGACCTGAGCTGAGTAGCTTTGCCATGCAGTGGAAATGGTGGAATTGTAAATTGTAGTTGTATTTCCGATAGCCTTATGAGCTTTAGCGAAAGATATTAATCACCTTAGTGCCTAGTGCTTACAATGCAATGCTCCTTCAACGTCGCCTTCCACCTTTAACCAGCTACACATTGTGGTTTGAAGGTAAGTAAAATATTACGTACACATTTCTACCACATTCACCTTTAATGCGTACATGTAAGAAATCACTTTTCTCCCTTCACGCCCATTATGCTAAACTAAAAGGTGACTGCCTATAGGCACCTTGGTAGATGTGATTTTGTGGTGTTGTGCTATGTTGTGCTGTTGTGCATATAGCCAAGCCACGCAATATGCTCAGAGGACTGACTGACGGATTGAGTGAGTGGAGTCGATGTTAGCGTTGGCGTTGGCTTGAATTGTCAGAGAGCCATTGCCAGAGCAAACTGAGAGCTAAAGTAAGACGATGATGACGATGACGACGACACAACCTCACTCACGTAAGTTTCATAATATTCAAATCAGATATGAAGCTAATCGTAAGAATGGGAGAAAAATAGAAAATCAAGATACAGAGCGTGTGTATGTACATGCATTGCGGTGTAGTAGGGCGCTTATGCATAAAAAGACTGTATCAGGCTGTAGTGTGTGTTTGACGTGGTGTAGTGACTGTGGTGTAGTGGTAGTGAATGAAATAATTTGTATGCTCGATGTATATCAGTAGATTGTGTACTGAGTTATTGGTATTCTTATGGAACTCGTCTGACTTGGTCGTGTGATTATGACTATCCCTATGCAGCCTAGGCTGGGTAGAGACGAGGAAAAAAAGAGAAAGAAAGTAGAAAAAAGTTGAGGAACCACTCACTCAGTCAGTCAGTCGACTCTTAGGATCTTGTATGGACGATTAGAATCACGAAAGTCATAAAAGTTATATGGCACACACGTCTATAAACGCCTATCAGGAGGAGAGCTGAAACAATCAGTTGAGCTTATAGTCGCGTGCTCTTGTTTTACTTGTGCATGTGTAGGTAGGTTGGTCTTGGTACTGGCTCTGGCTCTGGTTCTGGTTGTACTTGTAGTTCCCGTTCAAGTTGAAGCTCAAGTCTCAACTTGCAGCTGTAGGTACTTGGGCATTAACTAGTGACGAATGGAGGTGTACGTCAAAGCCAACCAAAATGGACGTCTGCATTCTGCTTCTTCTCTGTACTCCGTATTCCTACCCCTTCCTCTTCCACAACGCTGTCGTCTACACCTATACATCTCACTCAGCGCAGACAAACGAGGTATAAATTCATATGTAATTTGAATTGCTAATTTTACATTTAATTACTATGTATACCTAAATATATTCGGATAAACATCATCTCGTTCCCACAGTCCTCAGGATTACTCAGTATATATTCTTATATATGTATAAAACAATTGCGTAGAATGATCTGGGATAGTTATGCCTACTATGATTATGCATCACCTGTACCTGTACTCTTCTCGGCTCATGACTTATGTATTACGATGATACGAACCGCAAACTCCGTGTTCTCCATTTGCATCATTCTTGCTTTCGCAGACGCTGGATCTCAGCCAGTCAAACTTGACGAACCCTCACATTCCAGATTCCAGATTCCAGTTTGAACAAGTTGAGCTGACGATGAGCTGACAATGAGAATGATCGAAAGGTGTTAAGCTAACTGAGTGAATTGTAAAACTTGGTATGCTTCGTGGGTACGAAATTATAGAGTAATTAGTTTGCTTCTCCACCATAACACAACATCTAATCCTTTCCAAGTCAAGTTCAAGTACCACAATGGGATAAGGAAACAGAGAATTATGCAAGATACAGATACATAAATGCATGGAACTAAAACTAAAACATTAGCATCCAGTTTATGTGGGAGATGGCAAAAAGTAAGTCTAATCGTCTCACTTACCACTACCACAATGCAATGTTTAAGCTAGAGCTTTTTCTTATGATCGTTGTTTTGTAGGGCGAGATCTCAATCTGATACATGGAATTAAAGTAGGTACATATACATAGGTACATTACATTACCTTACCTTAATTTATGTTACGTTACATTACCTAGCATAATGCATTGCCTTGCATTTGTTTACTAAACCTCATCCGTCATCGGTTCGTCATCCTAGTAACCACGTCAACCTAAATTAAGCATTTATTAATTACCTACCTACATAGGTAGTTATGTCTGGCTTCACTTCACCTTCATGTCACAAGCTAATGCACCAACCCAAAAGCAGTAACTAGATTGAAAGAAAACATCCTATTAGATGTGCTTGCTAACTATGCACAGCATAATTTATTCGAATGCTAAATTCTAAATGCCAATTTTTACTAAAATTAGAATCAGAATTGCCATGAGAATAGTGATAAGCTTTTTGTGGATTTTCCTAACATCGTTTTTATAATTAGTTTAGTATATAGTTTAGAATATATATATATATACATTTTTACACCTATATGCACGTAATTATCCAAATATTATGCATGTTCTTGAAGACAAGTTTATAACTCATCAGAGCTACTTACGATTAGTATAGTACGCACCCTATAATAATGTGCCACATTTATCTCCATCCAAGTGAATTAACTTGCCTATTCGCAGCAGGTAAAACAAGTTCATTTTTATGGATGCTGTGTACGAAGGATAAGAAGCTAGCAATCAGTTTTATAACAAATTTTCCTAGCTTTACGATCTTTCAAACGATGTGCCTACATTGTAATTTATAGCACAATACAAGAGCAGAACATGAACGAGAATGCGTAATACAATGGCTCACAGAGATAGCTGTGATCACTTATGGTCAAGTATTTCAACAATTCTTGTGCATTCTGGAATTCCAAATGCACTATTCATTATAGTATGACTATGTACGATTGGTTTGGATCAAGCATTCCACATTAAATTATGCAGCTACATAATAACGCGGTGGAGGAAAATGTTTCGGATACCTTATG
This sequence comes from Ptenothrix huangshanensis, assembly GCA_036851915.1. NCBI lineage: Eukaryota > Metazoa > Arthropoda > Collembola > Symphypleona > Dicyrtomidae > Ptenothrix > Ptenothrix huangshanensis. Next base: position 5,255 of record JAAXYX010004890.1, on the reverse strand, counting down.
TAATGTTCAAAAACAACTGGTCAGCCAATTTAACAACACTGTCAAGTCACAAATTGGATTTAAAATTGAATTATAATTCAATAATGGAGTAATGTGTAGTTTTAATTTTTTATTACATTTCAAGCTTTCGAAAGTTCACTGATGCCATTTGTCAGGAAGTATAAATGGTACAGTCCCATTTTTAAAATTTTTAAAAATTAAAAAGCTACAGGCATTCAGAATCAAAAACTGCTGTATGTATTGATGACATCTTGTATACAATTATAATCTAATTTGATGCCAGTAAGACAGACGAAGAAGTTTTACCGAATCTTTCCTTGAGCAAAAATTGGAAAGTGTATGCATACGGGGAACAAATTCATCCAATAAATTGAATCCTGAGGCATTTAACACCACATATTTATGCTAACAAGCTCAAAAGCCCACCATACTGTGGGTTTGAGTCCCACCTTTTAGTTACGTTTGCTACATTCATGAACGAACTGGGCGGTAAAATGCTGTTAGGATAATCGTTGCTAGAGTTCCGCCTATGAAAAATATGCCTCCCCGAAATAACCGGATAAGTTGAATTGACATGACAAGTTTGGAAGACCAGCGTAAAAGGTGGGCATACTTACGATTAGTTCAGGTGCAATAAGAAACGTGCTTAATGAGAAATAAAAGTATGGTGCACATAATCACGTATCTATCACGAATGCCTATCAACGTACCTAATGCAGCAAAGCAAGTTTAAGTTTCACCGACTCACGAAAACTCGATAAAGCATCTTGCCCTTGTGGTTAAATCCCCAACGTTAACCCACGGAACAACAAATAAAGCCGTAGTCATTATCGAAAGATAAACATTTTTATAACCAATTTCTGACTTCTCGATAAGCTCTATGCTAATTGTATGAATTTCTAATTGGAATATTTCAACTGTGGGCACAATAGTGCTATTGGGTAGGAGATAGGAGCAAGAACCCGCGGAGAAAGGGACAGTGAGTTAACTTACCCAATCGCAGTTCATAATGTGCTTTTTATGTAAGCTCTTGAAGTGATGAAGACGTGTTATTTCAAATAATCTACCGTCTATTTCACAAGCATGAATTACCTAGTACCGTGGCCATGTACTTGAGTAGAATTCATTGTTCTCTTACTATTGTTATTTAATGTATCAATATCATCCACAGGATAAACTGAAGTTGCAGTACTGTAGATGTCTTTGTCTGTGTAACTACCTTGCTTTGCATTGGATTCTTCGACGTCTAAAAATTATAATGACTGCGTGTAATAATGTGACCATACGTAAACATTAGTACAGCCTTTCATCACCACCTCCGAGCTTCACGATTTCTTGTCATATGACCCTGAACTAATTTGAAAGCCTAAAGTTCTCTTGGGAGCTGAAAACCAGTAATTACCTATGCTGCAGGATAGTGGTAGGGATAACAAGCATGCATTAGCAACTGAATAATTTACAATGCTACTTGCGTACGAGTAAAGTGTGTGTGTTAAAGTAAAAAATGTTGTTATTTCTATATGCGAGGATGAATCGATCGTTTTATGATTCGCCATACGCATACACCTTCCACTAGAGTGGAATGGTAGCTAGGTAAGTGGATAGCTATTAGACCAAATCTAAATATCAAAAGTAATGATACTAGCCGAAAGTACGTACCTACATACATAATACAGCAGCAAAATCTGAACAGGGAAAAGAGATTCGTTGTAAAAGCTCAACTCACTGCATCACTTCCAAAATAAGTACGTGGATAGTTTGGTACATACTGCGTTCGAAATGCCAGCGAAATAAAAACTTGCGAGACTAGCCTGATACACTTGAGGTTCACAGAAGTTTTTTCAAAGGTTCAAAATAGAGAAAGTTTCATTAAAATCAAGCCATTGTCTAGTCAAGCAAGACCCAAACTGGATGCCTGAGCATAACGAGACAAGCACCTATACATAGATAAGAACTGGAATGGAATTAGAATTATTAGAATTAGAATTGGTGTTGGAAGATGAATTGAAGCAAGGAAAACTGTTGTCTATAGCTTTGTAGTTTTTATCATGTCATTCAAATATGTATGATTAGATCATTGAGCACAAGATTAACGCAAAAGTCGTTAGCCGTCAAGTTAAACGAGTAAAGTTAATTGCGAGCATAGTGGAAATGCTAGCATTTGTATTTTAATTAAAACAAGTTTTTACAGGGACGAACAGACCTTCTGCCTTCTGGTACGATAGGAAAGGATAGGACCTGATGGGATGAGATATTGTAGAATGTACATCGTTGGCAAATGGTGTTCTTTGTACTAGGAGTTGATCAATGTGTACAGAATATGTGAACGAGAGCAATCGGTTTGGTTGTTCAGTCCGTTGGATCAGTTGGATGCGAATGTGGAAGGATGGTTTGAGATCGAAGCCCACAACGACAGAACAAAAGTTGACTTGAATTTCGAAAGGCAGGAAAGTGGCAAAGTGGGACTCATAAATCTACCCAGTACATTACACGGGTATTCAATGGGGAAGCCACTACTTATTTTGCAATAATTGAATGCTGGATAGAGATATCATGTGGTGGGGCGTGAGTTGCGGCGAGTCCAGACTGCATCCAAACTTCACTTCCATTCACTCTTCATGGATCAAAATAATGTGTAGCGAAATATATTTTCTTCCACTTAATATCATCCAGTTGAACATTTATCATCAATGCATTGACTACTGACTACCTACGTATGTAGGTATTCTACGCCAACCAATTTTAGTTTACGGTTCATTTTCACACATGATATCCCCTAGAATGCGAAAATACTCTGGAAGCGTATACAATACAGTTTCGTGCTTTGTACCCAGTTCCTCCAGTTTTCTGCCATGAATTTTTAATTCATTTAAGAATACCTACATACATAAATGCGTTACTAGTGGAGGTTTTCTTTCTCGCTTTGGCTTTTCTAATGCTGCTCTGGGATCGAAGCACTGTGACGCGACTGAACCCAACTGTGACTTTCGCTAATTGTAAGATCCCAATCGCAATTAAACGAAGCAGATTAGTTCAGACTCCGGAGTGTTAGTGTAGAATAAATATAAGAAGCAAATGACTGTTGGGTATGACAGGTCACCAGACATTTAACTAGTTAGGTACTTACTGCTGCATTGGCTTTATGCTGGAGCTCAAGACACAAAAGGTTACATCATTCACCCACGCCCATCCCATTACTGCTGAATGCATAATATAATAATAACACAAACGTGTTCAAACGTGATGGAAAGGAAACTGAGCTTTCGGATTCCGCCTGAACCGTGTGAGTTGTGACGACTCGTGAGGAGTGTAATCCATGCTCACCAAGCTTATGTCTTACTCGACGACTAATTATTCGCTTTGTTGACCATGTACTACTAATTGAAAAATCGTGCTCATTGGCCTTTCCAAAGCTATTGATTCAGTATTATACCCGAACGAACCTTGAAATGAAGCTAGGCGTGAGAGATGAAAAAGAGCAACCATAAGGAACAAGGAACTGACCAACCAACTAAATAGGTAACAGCACACATTCAATGGACGGACGTCGTCCAATCAAATGTACGGATGGACGGCGAAAGTCGTACTTTAATCGGGACTTTGCCCGCATCGTAGCCAAAGGACATCCCGGTTCGTCAAACATGTCTTGCTTATTATAGACCATCAAAGCCCCCTTTGTATTTGATTCGGATTTCGTAAAATGTGATGAGCACTGCGTAGTCATTTCCGTTGTTGATCTTCTGCTCTTGAAATTATCGAAAAGTTCACACAGCTCAATAAAATTGTCGAAATTACGTAAAAGGTATACCAATACGAGTGTTGGTGTTCGCAGGGATTATACATACATGTATGTAGTGCAGAGACAGATAGTGCATGCAAACGGAGAACTTTTATGTACGTGAGAGCAAAAAGAGAGTTACTAATGAGCGTTTTATTGCAAGAATAATTTATGAGCGATCTATTGTTGTGAAGAATGAATTTATTAGGTATTGATTAGTTCACACCGACAACGACAACGTCACTGAAGCATAAGAAGATGAAGAAATCGAGGGAAAACAAGATATTCTTAAGTTCAAGCCAAAGCTGTAAGTAAGGGACAAAGTCGCATTCGTTCCGCTAGTGATGAGCAAGTTTAAATGTCACGCCAACAGTTGCTCTTAGTGTTGTGTTTCCACTCACTAATGTCATCATGCAATAGTGGTGAACGGAGACTAATAAAGAAGATACTATTTGCTCATTCAGGCACCTATAGTAATAATTCATTACTTAATGGTCCTATGATCCTCTTGCAGATTGCGTGTACATACGCATCAGGAGCATCCTCACTCTTCCTCCCACTTCTGTATTAGTTTTTATTGCCAAATAAGTGAGTATGTAATTGTACTCTATACCGTCTGTAGTCATCTCCAGGCGAGTATAAGATAGGATGTAATTGTGTCTAGGGAGTAGGACGGAAGATGAGGATGCATATCCGTACAACTCTAGGTATGTATGTACATGGAGCCAGGAGAAATTGAGAAATAAGTCAATAAGTCCTTGCCGCTTCTGCTTCTACCTCTGCACCCAAATACAGTCAAAGAGTAGGCAGTAAATCAAAAAAATGCGCTGTAAAGATTTGACTAGGAATTAAGTTTTTGTGAAGAACTAAGGACTAAAGATTTCAACTTTATGATCCTTTGAAAAGTATACTGGAGACTAGTGGAAGCATAGTTGAACTAAGGAGGAAATAAGTTTAGCTCACAACTTCACAGCTCAACATGTATAAACATTGGCTTTCCGAAGGTACAATAGGAGTAAGATGTTTGCCGGCATGGATCACTTTAATGTATCATACTAGTCCCTATCCCTACGCTGGTTCTTTTGAAGACTCGGACGGTCTTCTATGGATAAACATTGAGGCCTGAAAACATTAGGGAATCCTTGTCCCAATCCCAAATCCTGTAGTGACTCTGAAGTCACGAAACGCAATATCACAACAGAGCAAGTGGAGCTATTCTTCTGTGACAAGAGCACATGGCTATGGACAATGACAATATGTACATATATTATTACCGCGTCTTCCGTCCGTCCAGCATCCTCGATACTTTTGAACATGATTGTACTAGTACCTACTTATGTATATATGTTTGTATTAGATCTTAACTGAGACTACGTAATCAATATTTTATGTTTACCTCACTGCCTAAAGGAATAAATTGATGAACTAATTAATACTATCTAATAATTTAATAATCACTAATCATAATTATTATATG